>SKCR01036142.1:0-80512 GCA_019454045.1 Zanthoxylum bungeanum
CACATGTTGAAGCCTAGAAACATAGAAATAATTTTCTAGTTGAAAATGGTTAAGAAAAACTTACAAAAACCAAGTTTTGATCAAGCTTTTCCTTTTTGTTCTTCAACTTTCTCTCAAACTTTTCTTTTGTAATATTTGCTAACTTGAACTTATGAAAACAAAAATGAAACAAAACTCTTTTGTATTTCCTTCACTTGGCCGAAACTAGGTAAGAAAATAATATCTAGATATTTTTCATTTTGTTTCAATTAATTAAATGAAAAATGATATATTAAACTTTTGGTATTTGATCATTAAACCATTTAATGAAATCCAGCAAGTGTTTCCAATCATTTAAGGCCATTTACAAACTTTAATCATGACAAAAGATATTTATTATTTAATTAATTTAACCATTTAATATTTAAATAATTAAATACAAATATCTTAAATATATGTATTATATTTACATTACATAATCAAAATACATATATTAATGATATATGTCAAAAAAATATAATTTGACATTTAATTAATGTGTATTTAATAAAATAAAATATTAAATACAAATACACATTAATTAGGAAATGACCAAAAGATCCTAACTGTATGTATTTTTCGTTTAACTGTTAAATGACTTATAAATAATCAGTATTATTCATAAAAGTTGCTCTAGTGCTCTACAAGTATATTTCATTAGTGAGACTTTCTAGGTTCATGCATATCCGTCACGAAATCCCATTTCGTGTCCATAATCTGCCCACCCGTAAATAATGACGAAAAATGATAAACACTCTGAACCATACAGGTCGAGGTCATTACATGCGTATAATCCCCCCATCACAGGTATCCGAATTATTCCAGAGATTTAGATATAAACTTCAAATCTCTCTAGATATAATCACGTTGACGTTTCTATTAGAAATCTCTTAATAACACTTAGAACTAACTACTACAGTGTACCACAGGCCCATGGATTAAACAGATTGCTAATTCCATATTGAATACATATACTCTGTACACAGAACTGGCGGATCCTTTCTTGATACACACAAGATATCTTGAGCATCAATCCACACCCAACGAATAGGCGGATGTCTGATCTTAATAGATCGGTGACGTGACTGCCATCTAAGTGTGGAGGATAACTCATATATCCACAGTGGTATCTCAAGTCAAAAGATCACTATGCTCACTCAACCCGAGAAGATTCTTATTGATGTTGGTGTATCATCCATTAAGAATCTTCGGTGAGTCATCCAATGTTTATCCGCTATAAACACATACACCTCTATACGAGTCTCCAAGACTCATGGTTCATTGAGAAACCATTGGAATCTAAGATTCCAATCTACGACATGTACCAGTCTCAACGGGTTTACTTTACTGACAAAGTAGTGTAAACCTTGACCAGGAACTGTCTAAGAATGACAACGTCATGATACAACTCAATGTCGGTTGTGACGTTTTTGCAACAGTATCATAACTAATCATTCTAAGGTCTGTTACGTCCTTACCATATCAAAAGAGATGTTATATAATAGAATCTGTTTATTTTATTCATAATAAAAATGTTAATTAGTATTTACATGGAAATACATAAGAAAATTGGCGCTCTAAGTACCAACCCTAATAAAAAAAACAATCAAGAACAATATAAATACGAGGTTTGGGTCGTGTAAGGGCCTATGGGTTGAGTAGCTAGTAGAGGTACTGTGGGAACACCGAACGATATACAAAGACTCCACAGGTAAACCATGTTTTCGTTAGTACGGATGCGAGGCAATAATCCTAGCGGAGATCGGGATGACGACCTCATCGGGTCCAGTACTTTAGAAAGGCATAAAATAAAGACCTCCTCAAGCATCATCTTGACTTGATTGAGGAAAAAAGAGAGAGGTCGACACTCAGAGAAGCTGCATATTAACAAAGGATGACTTGCTTCTATAACAAGAGATTCCGGGTGAGAACCTTTCGTCTCGGGGACTTGGTTTTAAGGCGGGTCACTATGAACACGAGGAAACCCGAGGAAGGTTCTCTATGAGCAAAAAGGGATGGATCTTACAAGGTGGCAGAATTCATCGGGTCGTGTGTCTATCATTTGGAGCAACAGGATGGTACCCGACTCAAGAAGCCCTGGAACGCAGAAATGTAATGGATGTATTTTCAATAAAGTCTATCTTAGAATGACCCTCAAAGGATTTGTAAGAAGGACAACAGTTCCTTTTGAATTTAAACAAAGCTTTCCCTTTATAATAAAGACTTATACCCATACACACTTGTTCGATATTTGAATGAGAAAGGTTTATTTAATATTTTTGGGAAATACTCGTGATCGGAATCAGCAAGTGGTTTAAGACAAAAGTGCGAAAAATGCGCATCCCCGTGGCACGCTATCCTCAATGTCATTATCAAAAGCCCCAGACATGAACGTTAATAGCCAATGGTTGTAATTTTGAGGAGAAAGCATGAAGACATGCGTGGCGTTTGGCGCCTCAAAGAAACCATAACACGCTCGGTGAGAGGACTGACATGGCGTTTGGCCCCCCAAGATTACCTTAGCGCGTATGGATTAAAGACAACGTTGAGGTATTATGATAGCCTCAGGTTTGCATAGAATGGGGATGAATAATTCCCCCATGGCATTTGCCGCCCACATTGAGAGTTGGAGGTGCATAGCACGGGAAAGGCACACGGGTCTCCGTGGCCTTAGTAGCCTCAAGATATGCTACAGGTCGCCATAGGCCGATACAGTAGCAAAAGAATGAGTTAATTTGATTGGTTGGATTATGAGCAGTTGAGGGTGGCAGTAATTGTAATGATGACATTGTGATATCGGCTGACATCATGGTTGATGGAACAACATCTTTTGAAGCCTGTATAAATGAGTTGAAGTCACAAACTCAGGGGTTAGTAATTTTTTCATTTCACTATTTGAAAAGATTTAGAGGCCAATAACTAGAGATAAAGAGAGAAAGCTAGTCAATTACCGACCAATTGAGAGAATTGTAGCCGGCTTGTGTAAGACAAACGTTGTTTTATCACTTTGTGAGTTCATTTCCCCATTTTGTACATTCTTTTCAAATAGTAAACTCTGTAATAAAATATCTTCTTTTCTTCTGTAGACGTAGGTATGATTCACTCTCCACTGAACCATGTAAACTCTGTATTTATCCCGTCTGCTTGCTAAGTTTGTGCGGTTTCCCACTAACCTAACAAATTCACCGGTTATGGAGGTTAATTCGAGGAGGAATTCCCAATTTTACCATTCGAACGAAAAACAGCCGTCAACACAATTGTTCCTAGAAAAATACCTAAATATAAAAGAAAATGAAAATGTCAAAACTCATAGTCACGGAAGTTGCTTGGACCACAACTTATTATTTTTTCTGCAAGGTTCATTCTTTAAGCCACTGTGGGCCTCATGGTGGACATTTTTGTGGCAATCAATATCAATATCAGTGGTGGAGCCAATAGATGTTAGTAGGAGCTGTTGTTTTTATTCGATCCGAAATTTTATTAAAATATATCTTATAAATTAATGAAAAATATAATTTTATTAATAAGATAATTTTGATATGCACGCTAAAATGAAGAGTAACAAATTTTGCCGGGCTACACCACCGGTCAATTTGGGAGTCACCTGACTGAGAGTCACTCTCATGTGTTCTTTGACTATGAATAATATTATCACTGAAATAATTCTTATAATGCCACCTTAATTTTGGCTGATCCGAGGTTGAATCATCATAAACCTTTTTTTTTTTTTTTTTTTTTTTTTTTTTAACATACCGTTTTAGCAAATATGCTTCAATTAACCAATTTAGCTTAAGAAATTGAACCACAAAAGAAATAACTAAAAATGCTGCAACTTGATTGACCCAATTAAAAATGCTTTATGATCATTCGGAAATAATCGGGGATTAATCAGAAATTAATCGACAATAATGAAATTGAAATTTCATGTAATTGAAAATAAAAAATAAAAATATTGTATCCTTCAAAATTACTAAAAATAATTCATTATAATGAAAAATACTAAATAACATAACAATATTTAGTTAAGTGAATGTGAATAAATATATTTTGATATAATTAGAAAAATTTATCATTATTAAGAAAATATAATACATAGAAATACTAGTGTTATTATTTCGATAATAATTTTTTTAAAATTTAAGCGTATCATGTTTTTTCCTACACAAAATCGCCAAGAAAACTCTAAAAAAAATATAAAAAATTAAAAATAGATTAAAAATTAAATCGGTTTTGAGAAATCAAAAATAAAAAATCGACCAATTAATCCAACAAGTGTTGGATAGCATATGGCAGAGCAGGTGCCATAACACGTCCTTACTTGGGCTTAACCATTATAATTTTTGTGAAGGCCCAATGAAAATAGACAGATCTTTCAATAAGCTCATTCTCTATTTCTCGATCCAGCAATAATATTTTTCTCATAAAAAAATTGTCCGTACTTTCTTCTGAGCAAAACAAACCACAAAACGGCCCAGAGAAAACTTCAGAAAATTTTATGCAGGTAAAGCTACATACAATTCTCAACTTCATGCAGAATCCATTTCTTGTGGAAATGTATGGTACCTGCTGGAGGACTGTGGATGCGCGGTTGGTGTTTGATAAATTGTCTTACAGAGATGTTGCTGTGTGGTGTATTATCAATGATTAATGGGCATGTTGGTTGTTTGTGCTTTGGAATGTTGTTCTGATTGAAATTTATAATTAGCATTAACTATCCTGTTATTTGAAAAGATAGTTTTTATTCAAATATTATGTGTATTTTCATATATTTAAAGTAATGATAGTTTTTTTCTTGAAAAAACATAAGATTTGAACATCGATATGCGCAGGACATTAAAATCTTGTTAGTGCCTAAAGCTTCTACTTGCTTAAACTACATATACAAGAGAACTAAATGAAAATTCAATTGAATGATTTCCAAGATCCTAAACAGTAATGGAAGAAGAGAAATATCATAAACTTCTCATAAGAGATGAGAACTGAATATATCTTCTCTAAGTTGGAATCTGGATATGCCCTTTCGCCATAAATGCTCTGTATTGGCTTTGAAAAGTAGAAAACAGCCATAACTGTTCCTTGCTCTTTGCTCCTGACATCCTGTGCTTCAAGAACTCGAATGCAGTTGCAAACAATCTTGCATGCTCTAATATTGAGTTCCTGCGATACTCCAGAATCCAAGTATTAGGATCCAATTGCATGATAGTGGCTCCCCATGTGTTTTGCACCCACGAACTGTTCGCCTTTCGAATTGAAAAACCAACATTTCCCTTGTACCACTTTGAAAACACAAGAAATTGAAAGAAACATACAATCAAGTTAAAGTAACAAATGTAGAAAATTCTTCAAATATTGTTATATGGATGGAGGAGGGACATGTCCCTTGGATGGTACCCCATAGGGACATGTCCTCCAATTGGAAATAACATGCCCATGGGCCCCAAGAGATGCATGGGAGGGGTGTAACCCTTTGGAGGGTTGCACCCCAACCCAAAGGGGGCCCATAAGGCACCCTTCCATGCCTTTATAAGGAGGGCTGCATGTTCATTTTAAGTATATGAAACAAATCCGAATTCATCCTAAATCAAAGAGTCTCATTTACAATTTGACTCTGAGAGAGTTCCACAATTTTTCAAGTTCATACAACTGTTAAGGAAGAACTCATTGAACAAGAAGTATCCAAGGAATCTTGGGAGAACATTGGCCACTTCGAATCCGTAGAGCACCATAGACAGAGGCTAATAAGTTCTTAAGGACAGAGAGATCTCGACTTGGATTCGTTATCATATTTTCCAGGTTTTTCTTACATCTTAAGTTTTAGTGTTTTTCATAGATTGATTGGATTTTCTGGATTGGATTTGTTTGTTTACATGTTAAATTTACTGTTTAATGACACTATACATCCAACAATCTTAAGAAGTTATTACTTTTAGTGTTGTTAGATAGAAATTCGCATGCTTAGATAAGAAAATTTCTGGAAAATAGCGTCTGTGCATGAAAAATACGTAAGGGTGTTTAAACGCCTGATGAACGCGAAGGAAAAAAATTGAAATCTCGTAAGAACGTTCGAACGCGTCTTCAAACGCAACTCGAACGCAAGCCTTCTGCCTAAGAACGTTCGAACGCGTATTCAAATGAAAATCGAACGCAAACCCTCTGACTTAAAACGTTTGAATGCGTCCTAAACGCAACTCAAACGTAAACTCTCTGTTCTAACGCGTTCTCGAATGCTCCACGAACGTGAACTCTCTGGAACATTTCGTTCGAACGTGCTCTCGAACGCAACACGAGCGTGCACACACTGGACAGTCTTGTTCGAACGTAGATACGAACACGACACTAACGAACTAAGTCCTGGAATTGTGTCTAAATAGAAAAGACTTAGATTAATTTTATTAATCACGATATTAACTTAGTAAATCATATACTGAATCACAATAATCTTGGTAGTATAGATTTAAGTTACTATTAGGGTGTTCAATTATCACAAGCATACACATAGTGATAAAGTTGAAAATTAATTGTGTGCTGCATACTTGGTTGAGAATTTAAAGTGTAATCATACACATATAATTCCATCCAATCTTGATTGACACAAACACATATATCTACACGTATCGTATATTTTCTTGTAAAATTAAAAGTGTAATAATAAGTTTTGAATTACTAAGAGATTCTATTGAAAAAGTGTTTAAAGGATATTCTGTCAAAAAGGCGATAAGAGCCTAAGTGGTCAGGGATTTAAGTGGTTACTCCGGACCCCCCGTCCTCTGGGAATATTCTTTTATTTACTTTTCATAAGAAACTTTAGTCGAAATCAAGGACTTGTGTTTTTTGGTACTACTGTCCAATAGAACATCGAGTGGATAATTGATATATCAGTTTGAACAAGATCATTTGTTGATCGTTGTACAATTTTTCTTTTATAGACTTATTGACCCCTGTTGGTTTTTCCAGTTACGCATGGCTAGCAGAAACATCACAGTACCGGTCTCTCATGGAGAAAAGCCAGAAAATTTTGGTGGGGCAAACTTCAAACAGTGGCAAAGCAATATGCTGTTCTACCTGACAACTCTACAGTTTGCTAACTTCCTCAAGGATCCTCCGGGTCCTGTGGAGGGTGAATCGGAAACAGCCAAGGAACTGCGAGAACATACATGGTTTTCTGGAGACTTCCTGTGCAAGAACTACATTTTGGGAGGACTTGATAATACCCTATACAATGTGTACCAAGGCATGACTTCTGTGAAGATTCTTTGGGAATCTCTCGAGAATAAACACAAAACAGAGGATTCCGGTCAAAAGAAATTTATCGTGGGTAGGTTCCTGGACTTCAAGATGGTAGATTCAAGAACAATGATGTCTCAGTTGGGTGAACTGCAATTGATCATTCATGAAATACTAGATGAAGGAATGAAACTTTGTGAGACGTTTCAAGTTGCCACCATAATTGAAAAGTTTCCTCCATCATGGAAGGACTTCAGGAGCTATCTGAAACACAAGAAGAATCAGATGAGCCTTGAAGACCTTGGAGTTCGATTGAGGATCGAAGATGAAAAAAGGAAGTCTGAGAAGGCCAGCTATAAGACTATGGAGTCTAAGGCCAACATCGTCGAAGGTGTGAAGGGTAGCAAGAAGAGAAAGAACAGTGGAGCTGATTATTTCCCAGCCAACAAGAAGTTCAAGGGGAAGTGCTACAATTGTGGAAAGAGCGGTCACATGGCAAATGACTGCAGAACAAAAAGTCTCTCAGGATAATGGGAAGAAAAAAGAAAATGAGGCCCATGTCACTGAAGATGAGCAGCTGACTGATGAGATCTCAGAGATGAACCTATCAGCAGTGGTAACTGAAGCCAAATTGGTTGGGAATCTGAGAGAATGGTGGGTAAACACTGGGGCTACTCGTCATATCTGTGCAGATATCAAGATGTTTTCCTTGTATCGGAAGGTCGATGGCGGCGATCATCTGACAATGAGAAACTCGTCTACCTCCAGAATGGTTGGACAAGGAACAATGGTTCTGAAGATGACATCCGGAAAGGAGCTTACATTGAAGAATGTATTGCATGTTCCAGATATTCGGAAGAATTTGGTCTCGGGCTCTCTCTTTAGC
The DNA here is from genome assembly GCA_019454045.1 of Zanthoxylum bungeanum. NCBI lineage: Eukaryota > Viridiplantae > Streptophyta > Magnoliopsida > Sapindales > Rutaceae > Zanthoxylum > Zanthoxylum bungeanum. The sequence continues at coordinate 8,129 of SKCR01036142.1, forward strand.
AAGGCTGGTTTTAAGCTTGTATTTGTTTCTGATAAATTTTTATTGACCAAAAATGATGTATATGTAGGAAAATGATACCTCACTGAGGGTCTTTTCAAATTCAATGTAATGACTGTCGATCGACACAGTGCTATTAATAAAGCTACAACTTCTAATTATATTATTGAGTCACAAAATATATGGCATGAGAGGTTAGGACATGTTAATTATGATAAAATGCGTAAATTAATTAACATGGACCTTATACCGAAGTTTTCAATTGATAGCCAACATAAGTGTGAGGCATGTGTTGAAGCAAAAATGCATAGAGTATCATTTCATTCCATAAGAACGAAGTTCTGAACCCTTAGAACTTGTACACACTGACGTGTGTGATATGAATATTGTGCAAATAAGAGGCGGTAAAAGGTACTTTGTCACTTTTATCGATGATAGCACAAGATTTTGTTATGTGTATTTGCTGAGGAGCAAAAATGAAGCTATTGAGAGCTTTGTACACTATAAGAATGAAGCTGAAAATCAACTTGGCAAGAAAATCAAGAGAATCAGGAGTGATAGAGGTGGTGAATATGTGTCACCAATCAGTGAATATTATTCCTTTCATGGAATTATTCACGAAACTACTGCTCCTTATTCGCCTCAACAAAACGAGATTGCTGAGCACAAAAACTGAACATTGAAGGAAATGATGAACGCCATGTTGACAAGTTTTGGTTTACCCCAGAACTTGTGGGGGGAAGCCTTGCTTTCCGTGAACTACGTTCTAAACAAGCTTCCTCACAGGAGATTGGACAATACACCATATGAGTTGTATTGATAAGTGTATAATTACATATTATTTTAATACCTTTTAAGTTAATGTGATGCTAAGTTTATATCTTATTTTACAGATTTCTATCTTAATTTATTATTCTTATTTATATAGGAAAGTTTTGGATTATCCTGAAAATAAAGACATTAATGACATTTAAATTGGAATACCTTATTACAAAAGGAAGCCTGCTGCTTGAAGATATTTAAAGGAAAAAGAAGAAAGCACGTGGGCTTGCCAAATTATCAAGTATTACAAAAAGAGAAAGTGGGGGGCCCAAGTTCTTGCATTAGGGTTTATTAAAAGAGGCAGAAGGCTGCGTGAGAAAAGGGGAGTCTTGGTGTAAAACAAATAACAAAAACAGAGGCAGCAACTGCACACTTTGAGAAGAAGAAAATAAGGAGAAATTGCTCATTATTTTGGGGGAAAAAGCCGAGAGTCAGAAAATAGAAGACAGAAGGCTGCTGTGCGTGAACTAAGAGAGGCGCCTGTGCATAGAACAAGAACAAAAGACGCAGATGGGGCAGCGTGAGTTGAAGACATAAAAGAAGCAAAACCGAGAATCAGAGGAGGAGAAGACAGAGTTGCGCGTGAAGATTGACACCAGTCGGGTTTTATTTCATCTTCTTTCTTTTCAATGTTCCCAATTATGTCTATTAGTTTTCTTATTTTCATGAGGAACTAATTATTTTACTAGGGTGTGATGTAGCCTAGTTATGAACTCTTGATTAATTTCTAGTTATATGAATTTTATGATTGTTTTTCATTATTGTTGAGTGTTGATGAGTTATGCTTAATTGATGATTTTAATATAATGTTTGATCACCATTATGTGAAATTAATTTGATGCTAATTGTGGTAGATACCATATCTAATTAGAGTATAGCTTCTTACCATCACACCATAAATTCCTAATCATAGATACCATATAGATTAGAATTTGTGTGATTTCACCCCACAACTTCCATAGAACTTAATGTATTTAATATGTTGATAATTCACCTAGATACCATAGGGAATTTGCATGATTGAATAATTTTGGTGTCACCAGATACCATGGCCACTGAATACTTTAGGGAAGTTGATCATCAACAATGGAGAATAAATTAGAATTAATTGACTAGAGCTAGTTAAAATGGATTAACTATGGTGAAATCATAAACCCTAGTATTTTTATTCTCATTAATTTCAAACTTATTATTGCGTTAGTATTTTCTCTGTTTACTTTATTTTTAGTTTTTAATTTAGTATTTTAATTTTTCTTGGTTTATTTAAATTACATTTGTGGTAGAGTTAGAGATTTGATTTAAATAAGAATTATAGAATTAACTAGTCTCTGTGGGTTCGACATCCGTGCTTGCATATTAATATACTACTATTCGATTCGTACACTTGCGAGCACATCAAAACTTAGACTTATATTTTCATACTTTAAATTTTGCAACAAGTTTTTGGCGCCATTGCCGGGGACTAGTTTTAATTCTTTATTTTATTTTGTTAAATCTTTTAGCTCGCTTTAATTATTTTGTTAGTTGTTACAATTATTGTTATTATTATCTTTGTTTTATTTTACTTGTTCAATCTGGTTTTGTTTTATTCGGTTATTTCTAGGTACTCTTGCTACGTGTATGCACGGACGCCGTTCTCAAAATCTTGAAATCGTACCTTACAATCTAGAGATCGAGAGAACTCTTCGACAGTTAAAAAAGGCATTACAAAGGCAAGAAATATCATCTAAAGCAATGGATTTGGCGCAAGTCCCCGCTGGACGTGAACTTGAACCTGAAAAAGCATTGAAGGATTATGCAGTTCCTACTGTTGACATCACACCTTCATGCATTGTGCGACCTGAAGTGGAAGCTCGTCACTTCGAGCTAAAGCCATCATGTTCAGATGGTCCCATCTTTTCATGGATTATCACATGAGGACCCAAAAGTGCATATTCACAGTTTCCTGGAAATCTGTGACATTTTTAAGATTGACGGAGTATCTTCAGATGCCATCCGATTGAGGCTTTTTCCATTTTCTTTGAAAGACAAAGCCAAGACTTGGCTTATATCCTTACCAGTTGGATCCATCACTACATAGGCTGAGTTGGCAAATAAATTTTTTCAAAAATTCTTTCCTCCAGCCAAGACAGCAAGACTTAGGAATGACATCATGCCTTTCACACAGCAGGATGGGGAGTTATTTTCTGAAGCGTGGGAGAGATTTAGAGATTTATTAATGAAATACCCACACCATGAGATATCAATTTGGCTATAATTACAGAATTTCTATCAAGGCCTTCTCACAGCCAGTAAGACTATGCTTGATGCAGCAAGTGAGGGGCAATAATGGAGAAAAAACCATCAGAAGCTCTTGAAATAATCAACGCTATGGCAAGTAGTTCCGATCAATGGGAAAGCGACAGAGGAGGACAGAGAAGGACTGAACTTCATGAGATAGATTCAGCAAACTCTATCAATACAAAAATTTATTCTCTTGAAAATATGTTTAAAACTTTTCTATCTGTTAGTGCTACGAACCCTTCTAATAGAATGTGTGAAATTTGTGCAGGCATACACTTTAGTGCAGAATGCCAATTAACCGGTTTGCCAACTGAGCAGATAAATCAAATCAATGACTACAACAGGCAAAGGAACAACCCTTACTTAAACACTTACAATCCAAGATGGCGCCAGCATCCAAATTTTTCATGGAGTAACACCCAGAATGTCCAGAATCCCATGCCTAAGCAGCAGTTTCAGGAAAAGAAATCTGCAGAAGACTTGATTGCTGAGTTAACCCAAGCCACTTAAACAAATTTTCAAAATCAGCAAGCAGCAATCTGAAATTTGGAGATCCAAATGGGGCAACTAGCTAAGGCAATAACAGAAAGAGAAAAGGGAAATCTACCGAGTCGACCTGAAGTAAACCAAAGAAATAAAGAACAAGCTAAAGCAATCACACTCAGGAATTGCAGAGAGGTAGCAACAGAAGAGGAAGCAAGAAGGTCCAAGGACATCGAGAAAGTGGATAATGCTGAATCAACTATTGATGTTGCAAAATCTCGGGAAAAAATGGAAATAATCAGCCGTCATGCGCCACCTATCCCATTTCCACAGCGCCTCAAAAAGGCCAAACAGGATAAGCAATTTTCTAATTTCATTGAATTATTTAGTAAGGTTAACATTAACATTCCTCTTCTTGATGCAGTTAAACAGATACCGAATTATGCAAAATTTTTGAAAGATATTTGCACCAATAAGAGGAAGTTTGCTAATCATGAAAAGGTGATGCTATCAGAAGAATGCAGTGCAGTGCTTCAAAATAAGCTACCACCTAAGCTAAAGGATCCAGGGAGTTTCACTATACCTTGTACTATTGGAAATTCTTATTTTAGTAAAGCTCTTTGTGATTTAGGTGCCAGTATTAATTTAATGTCATTTTCTGTGTATAGACAGCTTGGTCTAGGAGAGGTGCAACCTACGTTAGTCTCATTGCAACTTGCAGATCGTTCAGTGAAATACCCAAGAGGAATTATTGAAGATGTTTTTGGTGAAAGTGGGTAAATTGGTTCTTCCTGCAGGTTTCATGATTTTAGATATGGAAGAGGATAGAGAGATACCTATCATTTTGGGTCGACCATTTCTTGCTACTAGGAGAACCCTAATAGATGTTCAGCAGGGGTTGCTCACTCTGAGGGTATAAAATGAGAAAGTGGTATTTAAGGTTTTTGAGGCTACCAAACTACCACAAGAATCAGAGACTTGCTCGCGAGTTGAATTGTTAAATGAAGCGGTAACATAAAAGTTTGTTCAAGAATACCCCAAAGATCCATTAGAAGCATGCATAGTACACAGTGCCTCTACTCAGTATGGGCAGTTTGACATTGTTGAAGTTGCACACCAGTTAGATGCGCTACCAATGTGGAAATCACATTTTGAGGCATTAGGTCAGGCTCCACCAAAATTTTGACCGTCTGTTGAAGAAGCTCCACAAGTGGTATTGAAGCAACTCCCATCACACCTAAAATATGCTTACTTAGGGGAATCAGAGACTCTTCCGGTTATTATTGCTGCTAATCTCACTATGGAGGAAGAAGAGAAACTGCTTAGAGTTTTGAGAGAGCACAAGACGGCAATAGGATGGACCATCGCTGACATAAAAGGTATAAGTCCTACCATGTGCATGCACCAGATTCTGCTTGAAGAAGAAATAAGTCAACCATTGAAGCACAACGCAAGTTAAATCCTAATATGAAGGAAGTTGTGAGGGCTGAAGTGTTAAAGCTGCTAGATGCGGGATCATCTATCCAATCTCATATAGCAAATGGGTAAGTCCTGTTCAGGTCGTGCCAAAGAAAAGCGGCATCACAGTGGTGAAGAATGACAACAATGAGATGATACCCACGAGGCAAGTCACTGGGTGGCGAGTTTTTATTGACTACCGAAAGTTGAATTCTGCAACCAAGAAAGATCACTTCCCTCTGCCTTTCATTGACCAGATGTTGGAAAGATTGGCAGGTCATTCTTATTACTGCTTTCTAGATGGGTACTCAGGCTATAATCAGATTCCTATTGCGCCAGAAGACCAGGAGAAAACTACTTTCACATGTCCATTTGGTACTTTTGCATATCGTAGAATGCCATTCGGATTGTGTAATGCACCTGCTACTTTCCAACGTTGCATGATGAGTATTTTTTCAGACATGGTGGAACGGTTCATTGAGGTTTTCATGGATGACTTCTCAGTTTTTGGGTCATGTTTTGACAGTTGTTTGGGTAATTTAGCACTGGTATTGCAGAGATGTCAAGAGACTAGTTTAGTGCTTAATTGGGAGAAATGTCATTTCATGGTGCAAGAAGGAATAGTCTTGGGCCATAAGATTTTAGCCTAGGGCATTGAAGTAGATCGAGCCAAGATTGAGTTGATTGAGAAACTTCCACCACCTACCACAGTGAAAGAGGTTAGAAGCTTCCTAGGACATGCTAGATTTTACAGAAGGTTCATCAAAGACTTCTCCAAGGTAACCAAGCCTCTCTGTAATTTACTACTCAAGGATGCTTTCTGGAATTTTAATGATACATGTCTTAAGGCATTTGAGGCTCTGAAGAAATTACTCACCACAGCACCCATCATCACCGCACCTGATTGGGATCTACCATTTGAACTCATGTGTGATGCGAGTGACTATGCGCTGGGAGCAGTGTTAGGGCAGAGAAAGGATAAGTTGCTTCATGTGATCTATTATGCCAGCAGGACCCTCAATGATGCACAGTTGAACTACTCCACAACTGAGAAAGAACTTTTAGCAGTTGTTTTTGCCTTAGATAAGTTTCGGTCATATCTCATCGGATCCAAAGTGATTGTGTATACTGATCATTCGGCCCTGAAGTACCTATTTTCTAAGAAAGATGCAAAAGCAAGATTGATCAATGGGTGCTTCTACTGCAGGAGTTTGATCTCGAAATTAAAGATAAAAATGGTCTGAGAATACAGTAGCCGACCACTTGTCAAGGATTATCAAGAAAGAATGCAAGGATGATGCCATCCCTATCAATTAGACATTTCATGATGAGCATCTATTTAGAGTGGATGATACTTGGGCACCATGGTATGCTGACATCGTTAATTATCTGGTAAGTGAGAAGATTCCTAATGAGATGAGTTTCCAACAGAAGAAGAAGTTCCTTTCAGAAACAAGACATTACTTCTGGGATGATCCCTGTTTGTACAAGCATTGTCCTGATCAGATCATTCGACGGTGTGTTCCGGAACCTGAGCAGCAGAATATCCTGCACCACTGTCACTCTTTGGCTTGTGGGGGGCATTTCGGTGGATATAAGACTGCAGCTAAGGTACTTCAATCTGGGTTCTATTGGCTATCATTATTTAAATATGCATTCGCTTTTGTTGCTGTTTGCGATCGATGTCAGAGAATGGGTAACATCTCCAGAAAAAATCATATGCCTCTGAATAATATCTTGGAGGTTGAGTTATTTGATGTGTGGGGAATTGATTTCATGGGACCATTCCCATCATCCTTCTCCAATAAGTATATCTTAGTGGCTGTCGACTATGTCTCTAAGTGGGTGGAAGCAATAGCATTACCCACCAATGATGGGAAGGTTGTTCTGAAATTTCTCAAAAGTCATATCTTCACAAGATTGGGGACACCACGAGCTATAATCAGTGATGGGGTAAGCACTTCTGCAACAGGTTATTTGAATCTTTTTGGCCAAGTATCACATCACACATAAGGTAGCTACACCTTATCATCCACAAACAAGTGGCCAGGTGAAGGTTTCAAATAAGGAGATCAAGAGGATCTTAGAGAAGACAGTTAGTACCTCAAGAAAGGATTGGTCAAAGAAGCTAGATGATGCATTATGGGCATATCGCACTGCTTATAAAACACCTATTGGTATGTCACCATATAGATTGGTATTTGGAAAGGCATGTCACTTACCAGTGGAGTTAGAGCACAGGGCATATTGGGCGGTAAAGAAGCTAAATTTTGATATGGCAGCAGCAGGTGAAAAGCGACTTCTGCAGTTAAATGAAATGGATGAGTTTCGTCATGAGTCTTATGAAAATGCCAAGATCTATAAGGAAAGAACTAAGAAATGGCATGATAAACATATTCAAGGAAAAGAGTTTTCGGTTGGGCAAAAGGTTTTACTGTATAACTCAAGACTTAAACTTTTTCCGGGCAAACTCCGCTCTAGGTGGTATGGGCCATTTCTTGTGTTGGAAGTTTATCCTTATGGCACAGTCAAGGTCAAAATTTGGAAAATGGCGATGAGTTCAAGATCAATGGCCAACGACTGAAACCCTATTTAGAAGTAGACTATGATTCCATGAAGTCTACCATTCCACTCTCAGATCCAGCATAAGTGTGCAGAGACAGTCTGGCTAAAGACTATAATTCAAGCGCTTCTTGGGAGGCAACCCAAGCTCTGTAAAAACTTCTTCATTTCTTGTTTTATTATTTTAATATTGTTTTATTATTATTCTGCTTCTCTTTTACTTATTTATGTCTCATTCAATGATCCAGTTTTCCACACAAGTTTGGGGGTCGCAGCATTTGCTTTGCTCTCCATAAATTAACCAAGCATCTATGAAAACCTGAGGAGTATCTCTTACCTCTCAATTATTTTTAATTTCTAACATTGAGGACAATGTTTATCTTAAGTTTGGGGGTGAGAGTGAGTTTTATATTTTATTTGGTTTTATTTTATTTAGTTTTATAAATGCATGCCAAAAAAAAAATAATTTGTTTTTAGTCCTTAATAGTTAAACATAAGTCCTATGATGATATTGTTTGTTTTATGGGAAATCTTAGAAACGATAAGTCATTTAATGTATTTTATCTGTTTTTTGAGTAGTTTATCTATGTTAGACTCGTAAGCACTTAATTATAGTTCTTAGTAGTGAAAGCCTGAGTAGTTAGCAAGGTGACTAGTTGACGAAATTGCATGTCGATGAATGACCGTTTTCTTAGATATCTATCCTGATTTGCTTGTATTATGATATGTGGTATGATTAAAAATAAAAAGAAATAGTCTCTAAAATAAAGAAATTTAACCACCTATAACCGATAAGCGTGAAGCTACCCATGGGCGAGTATTAGGACCACCATGAGGAGAAATGCTACCTTAAAGGGTAGGTGCGTTGAAAAAAAAAAGCAAAGCAAAAATGAGACAAGAAAAGCAAAAAGAAAAAAAAAAGTCATACCATATTGAGCACAAAAAGCAACTACAGAGCTTAATTGAGATATCTAGGTTGGTTTGACCCATCGACCCCAATTTTTAAACAAAATCATTGAGTTGGCTTACCTAGGAATAAAGCTGTGAATGAACCTTTTCGCACACACACCATGAGTCTGGCTTAGATAATTTATTCAAGGAATTAGATTTGAGTTACATTGAGTGCTTTGAAGGTTCTCTAATTTCATTACTAGGCATTCTTTGAGGACAAAAATCATGTGAAACTATTGGGACTATTTAATTTTTACTTTTGCATGATTGTGTGTTTTAAATGACGTTTGTGGGTGTCGTCGCTGTAAGCCCTCACGAGACTATAACTCGTCCACTAGGGCCGCCTAGAGGATTAAAGGCTTGTTGCATATGGTAAATGCAATCGCGATTTCCTGCGAAAGTGGATTAATTAGAATTTACTTTATTTGCATTTCTGTTTTAGTTTTTGCTCGAGGACTAGCAAATGTTAAGTTTGGGGGTATTTGATAAGTGTATAATTACATATTATTTTAATACCATTTAATTTAATTGTATGCTAAGTTTATATCTTATTTTACAGATTTCTATCTTAATTTATTATTCTTATTTATATAGGAAAGTTTTGGATTATCCTGAAAATAAGACATTAATGGCATTTAAATTGGAAATACCTTATTACAAAAGGAAGCCTGCTGCTTGAAGATATTTAAAGGAAAAAGAGAAAGCACGTGGGCTTGCCAAATTATCAAGTATTACAAAAAGAGAAAGTGGGGGCCCAAGTTCTTGCATTAGGGTTTATTAAAAGAGGCAGAAGGCTGCGTGAGAAAAGGGGAGTCTTGGTGTAAAACAAATAACAAAAACAGAGGCAGCAACTGCACACTTTGAGAAGAAGAAAATAAGGAGAAATTGCTCATTATTTTGGGGGAAAAAGCCGAGAGTCAGAAAATAGAAGACAGAAGGCTGCTGTGCGTGAACTAAGAGAGGCGCCTGTGCATAGAACAAGAACAAGACGCAGATGGGGCAGCGTGAGTTGAAGACATAAAAGAAGCAAAACCGAGAATCAGACAGAGAGGAGAAGACAGAGTTGCGCGTGAAGATTGACACCAGTCGGGTTTTATTTCATCTTCTTTCTTTTCAATGTTCCCAATTATGTCTATTAGTTTTCTTATTTTCATGAGGAACTAATTATTTTACTAGGGTGTGATGTAGCCTAGTTATGAACTCTTGATTAATTTCTAGTTATATGAATTTTATGATTGTTTTTCATTATTGTTGAGTGTTGATGAGTTATGCTTAATTGATGATTTTAATATAATGTTTGATCACCATTATGTTGAATTAATTTTGATGCTAATTGTGGTAGATACCATATCTAATTAGAGTATAGCTTCTTACCATCAACACCATAAATTCCTAATCATAGATACCATATAGATTAGAATTTGTGTGATTTCACCCTACAACTTCCATAGAACTTAATGTATTTAATATGTTGATAATTCACCTAGATACCATAGGGAATTTGCATGATTGAATAATTTTGGTGTCACCAGATACCATGGCCACTGAATACTTTAGGGAAGTTGATCATCAACAATGGAGAATAAATTAGAATTAATTGACTAGAGCTAGTTAAGAGGGATTAACTATGGTGAAATCATAAACCCTAGTATTTTTATTCTCATCAATTTCAAACTTATTATTGCGTTAGTATTTTCTCTGTTTACTTTATTTTTAGTTTTTAATTTAGTATTTTAATTTTTCTTGGTTTATTTAAATTGCATTTGTGGTAGAGTTAGAGATTTGATTTAAATAAGAATTATAGAATTAACTAGTCTCTGTGGGTTCGACATCCGTTCTTGCATATTACTATACTACTATTCGATTCGTACACTTGCGAGCACATCAAAACTTAGGCTTAGATTTTCATACTTTAAATTTTGCAACAGAAAGGTCATGTACCTTCCTGCAAATACCTTCAAGTGTGGGGGTGTCTTGCCAAAGTAATGGTTCCTAAACCTAAGAAGGTTAGAATATGACCCAAAACTGTTGTATGTATATTCATTGGATATGCTCGCAACAGTAGTATGTATCGATTCTTGGTACACAAGTCTGAGATTCCTGACATCAATCCAAATATGATAATTGAGTCAACAAATGTGACATTTTTTGAAGAGACGTTTCTTTGTAAGGAAAGGCAAATAATAGAGTCTCTCAAAAGAATGATTGATACTGTTAAAGATAGTGATCAGGTTGACCGAGAGTCAGATCAACGCCCAAACGTTGAGATAATTGAACCTAGACGTAGTTAAAGAGCTAGAACGTCTAAGTCGTTTGGTCCCTATTTTCTGACATACTTGTTAGAAAATGAGCCTCAAAGCTATAAAGAAGCAATGTCTTCGCCGGAGGCACCTTTGTGGAAAGAGGCTATCAACAGTGAGATTGATTCCATCCTACAGAACCATACTTGGGAGTTGGTTGATCTTCCTCCAGGTTGTAAGCCACTGGGCTATAAATGGATATTCAAACTGAAGATGAAACCAGATGGATCAATAGATAAGTACAAGTCTAGGCTTGTCATAAAAGGTTATAGACAAAAGGAAGTCCTTGATTACTTAGACACCTATTCACCAGTGACTCGTATCACATCAATAAGAATGCTCATAGCCATAGCATCTATATTTGGTCTTGAAATACATCAAATGGATGTAAAGACGATATTCTTGAATGGTGAATTGGATGAAGAGATTTACATGGAACAACCAGAAGGGTTTAATGTTCCTGGACAAGAACAGAAGGTGTGCAAACTTGTAAAATCCTTATACGGATTAAAACAAGCACCTAAAAAATGGCATGAGAAATTTGACAAAGAGATGTTGTCAAATGGGTTCAAAACCAATGAGTGTGATAAGTGTGTGTACACAAAATCAACTCAAAAAGGATATGTCATTGTGTGTCTCTATGTAGACGATATTCTCACAATTGGTAGTAATCATGAAATGATTCAGTCTACAGAAAACGTGTTATCCAGCAGATTTGATATGAAAGATTTGGGAGTAGCTGATGTGATCCCATGAATTAAGATTTCTAGGACATTAGATGAATATATATATATATATCTCAGACTCATTATATTGAGAAGATACTTGAGAAATATAACAAATGGGATCTAAATGTGGCTAGAACCCCTGTAGACCTAACTCTTCATCTAAAGAGTGCTGGCTCTAGCATATCGCAATTAGAGTATTCGAGAATCATCAGAAGTCTGATGTATCTCACAAATTACACACGACCTGATATCGCTCAAGTTGTGAACCGACTTAGCAGATATACGAGCAATCCAGGACATAACCACTGGAAAGCCATAGTAAGAGTTTTGAGGTATCTGAGAGAAACTTCAAAATATGGTCTACATATACGAGAGATATCCTGCTGTTCTAGAGGGATACAACGATGCTAACTGGATATTTGATACAGTGAATTCCAAATCTACGAGTGGATTTGTTTTCACACTTGGTAGTGCAACCGTGTCATGGAAATCCTCGAGGTAAACATGTATTGCCCGGTCTACTATGGAATCAGAGTTCATAGCGTTAGACAAAACAGCGGAAGAAGAAATGACTTCGAAATTTCTTGGAGGATATTCCTAGTTGGCCCAAACCGGTATCGGCGATAAGTATACATTGTGACAGCCAATCGGCTATTGGGAGAGCCCAAAATACAATGTATAATGGTAAGTCTCGACACATACGTTGGAGATATAATACCATATGTTAACTGCTCTCATGTGGCATAATATCGATTGATTATGTTAAGTCGAAGGAAAACCTAGCAGATCTACTAACTAAAGGTTTAACTAGAGAGCAAGTGGAGAATTCATCGAGGGGAATGGGCTTGAAGCCTATAAATTAAGATTTGTCATTGTGGAAACCCAACCTAGCTGATTGGAGATCCCAAGATCTAGGTTCAAAAGGGACAACTGAAACTTTGTGCAATTCAAAACAAGCACTGAAGAGTTTGTACTCTTTCCTATTTCGATAATGATACCGAGTGCTGTCTGTCAAGGTTAAAATAGACTAAGGTTTTTAATGATCACTATATTAGGAGATGACTCCTAATGAGGGTAAACCCATATTACCTTTTCATAGTAGATCACATATTTCAAGTAAGAAGTGAGGCCGATTCCATGGGATCTTACAGGCTAATTTCCCTAAAGTGCTTGATGAAGCCAGGACCGCTGTTCAGGACCGAAATGAACACAATCATAGAACGGGAAATGGTCGAAGTAAAGCTGTGTGTTGGAAATTGTCTTGGTTTACACCAACGGCGGAACAATTCAAGACTAAGGGTCACTGGTTTACCAAGTAAATCTGATTGTCGTTCACTAGGAAAGGTTCAAGGCGAAAGCTACCTATTTCGATGAAGATTTAGTTCACGGAAACTCTCTCAAGTGTCTGCACGAATATTTGAAGAATTTTGGGGGATTGTAGAAAATTCTTCAAATATTGTTATATATGGATGGAGGAGGGACATGTCCCTTGGATGGTACCCCATAGAGACATGTCCTCCAATTGGAAATAACATGCCCATAGGCCCCAAGAGATGCATGGGAGGGGTGTAACCCTTCCATGCCTTTATAAGGAGGGCTGCATATTCATTTTAAGTATATGAAACAAATCTGAATTCATCCTAAATCAAAAAGTCTCATTTATAGTTTGAGTTTGAGAGAGTTCCACCATTTTTCAAGTTCATACACTTGTTAAGGAAGTGATCATTGAACAAGAAGTATCCAAGGAATCCTGGGAGAACATTGGCCACTTCGAATCCGTAGAGTACCAGAGGCGGAGGCTAATAAGTTCTTAAGGACAGAGAGATCTCGACTTGGATTCGTTATCATACTTTCTAGGTTTTTCTTACTACTTCTTAAGTTTTAGGGTTTTACATAGATTGATAGGATATCTTAGATTGGATTTGTTTGTTTACATGTTAAATTTACTGTTTAATGACACTATACATCCAATAACAAAAAGGATATGAAAATTCGAATTCAGTCTTAAAGTTCTGACCCTATGCGAAATTAATCACAATAATTTAAGACAAGTCCTAAATATTGATTCTATGGATTTCCAACAAGCACCCTTAAGTCTAAGCAATTATAATATAAAGAAAAATATTAAATCAACAACAAAAAATCAACACAATAATTTTGGTGACGAAATGAAAAACCCGTGCGAGTAAAAAACCACTCCGGGTATTTAGGCTACCAGCCAAAATCCACTATAAAGAGAAAAGCTTACATTGATGGTAAAATACCTATGCAGCAACTCCGCCGACTCTAATACCTCTAAACTGTAAGAACTTGAAGAACTCATCGAGCCTTTACCATACGGTTTTCTTTAGTTACTTTGAAGTCTCTAGGTGAATCAATTCTACAAACGCAACACCCAACACCGGAACTCCGACTGCCAATCTTCCTCCATGAGAACTCTGAAGGGTCAGGAAATTGGGTTTTGTTGTGTGATGGTAAATAAAAGACAGAACTCACCAAATCAAAGAAGATAGAAAAATCAAATTAGTCTTCAAAGTGAGAATTAAGAAGGTTGAAAAGCTAATGTGATTTAGGCTTTGAGAGATTTTGTTTTCAACACTTGTCAAGGTGGCTTAATGTTTGTTTATATAACGTAGGGCAAGGTTAGGGTTTCCATGTGCAAAATAGACCTAAAAACAGGTCAAAAATAACCTACTTCTCTCGGACGTTCAAACACCACAAGAACGCGTGTCAAGCATACGTTATTCCGCAAATTCGTTCGAACATTGTATCAAACGCAATGCGAAAGAAAACTCACTAGAAGGTTTCATTCGAACAGGAAGATGAACATACTACACGAACGTATGTTGAACGCACGCTATTCCAAAAACTCGTTCGAACATTGTATCGAATCAAACTCAAACTCTACCGACTCTAATACATCCAAAATGTAAGAACACCTTGAGCCCGCACCCGACGGTCTTCTTCAGAACCTCTGAAGTCTCTGAATGGATCAACTCTACAAAACACGACACCAGAACTCCACTGCCAATCTGCCTCCTTGAGAACTCTAAAGGGTTAGGAAATTTGATTTGGTTGTACTGATGGTAAATAAAAGACGGAACTCACCAGATCAAAGAAGACAAGAGAATCAAATGAGTCTTCAAAGTGAGAATTAAGAAGGTTGAAAAGCTAAAGTGATTTAGGCTTTGGGATATTATTTTTTCAACACCTGTGAAAGTGGCTTAATGTTTGTTTATATAGGTAGGGCAAAGACTAGGGTTTCCATATGTAAAATAGGCGTAAAACGTGTCTAAAATAATGTACTTACTCTCGGACGTTCGAACACCACAAGAATGCGCGTCGAACGCGTGTTATTCTGCAAACTCATTCGACTATTGTATCAAACACAACACGAAAGCAAACTCACTAAAAGGTTTCATTCAAACGGGAAGATGAACGCGCTACGAATGGTTGCTTTTTTCCAAGTTTCATTCAAACCCAAACACGAACATGACACTAACGCCACTCGTTTGAAAGTATACACGAAACCGGCATGAATGCAAATCTTCATGCTCAGTCTGCCAATTACTAGTCCTGTTTCTCCAAGTTCTTCAAGACTTATTACAACTCAATTGAACTTATTTTGTTACAGACATTGCCAACAAATATGGAACTAACAATCTCCCCATTTGGAATTCGGTGAAAAAACTACTATCTAATACAAAGACTATAGTAAAAGACTCAAAAAGAAAAATAGTCAACAGCCAATCATCAAGATAGTGACTTATGACAATACGACTCGATCTAATACCTAACCAAGTAGTCTTGAAATCGATGCCACCTTAGCCATTTATCTGCTTACCTGAAACATCCACAAAACAATAATATACCGTGAAAAGTACAAGGATATAAAGAAAAGATAAAATTGTAAAACTAATAAAATCTCATGCAAGAACAAGTAGATATCATACTCCCCTATAAAAAGGAGATATCAAAAAAATGGATATACTACTCCCATACTCCCCATAACTCTACTCCTCATTTTTGTAATGAAATGACAATGGGAAAATGGATGACACATAAAAGAGAATATGTAAATATAATTTATCTCTCTCTCACTAACAGCCTTACTCAGTTAGCAAAAATAATATATGAGATGTGAACATTCATAAATATGCATAAAAAAGATGTGCAATGACATGAAGCACACATAAACACACAATGAGTTAAAAAAAAAAAAATGTCAAAAATGACTCAACACTAATCCATAACAAGCGGTCTAGTTTCTTAGTCCCATTAGAAAATACAAACAACTGGGTTCTAGATCTCTTCAAGTTAGCTTCTAAAGATTGGACTCTATCAACTAGCCTTTTATTCTTCCCCTCAAGGTCATCAATCATTAAAAGGCTTTGCTCAAACTTAGCTTGAGCTCATTCTTTTCTAGCTCCACTTCTTTCAGCTTCTTATTGGCCTCAATATTTGTCTTCTTGATAACTAGGCTCTCATTAAACAGTTCGGTGTAGGCTACCTAAAGACTATCTTCATCTACAGAGTCATCATGAGAGGATTTGATCCATCATCTTCATAACTAACATTTTCCTCTCTCTCAACAGTCACATTAACAGTAAAGGCCATAAAGTTGCTCTTATCCTTAGGAGACTCACCAGAAGTATAGCCACCTTCTAAATCACTAAGCGAAGTTGCCAAAACTTCTTGCCCTTAGACTTAAGGTATGTGGACATTCAGATCTAATATGTCCATACTCTTCACATTCATGGCAATGGATAGCACGAGGTTTGTTACCCTTATCCTCTCTAGACTCTCTTCTACTATGTCTTCTCTCTCTAGGCTTATCCTCCATATCCTTATCACGACCACTCTTATTCAGCTTAAGAAATTTCTTAAACTTCTTTGCAAACATGGCTAAATCATGATCCGTGATATTATCATCATCATCATCATCGCTTGACGGATCATGAGCAACTTACTTTGCGATCTTTATCGCTATGGTTTTAGGTTTTTTTCCTCTAGTTTTAGGTGATCTAAGTCATTACTCTCCTTTATGGATGTGATCTTTGGTAAGAACTTGTCAGTTAGGGTTTTAAGGACTTTCCTCACTATCCTATTGGTAGGAATAGTCTCCCCTAGTTTAAGCTTGAGTTAACGATATCATTAATCTCAGTATATAATTCATCAAATGTCTCATCACTTTTCATACAAGTGACCTCAAACCAAGTGGCAAGCTATTGGAGTCTATTATTTTTGACAAACAATGTGCTCTCATGCACAGTCTGAAGGATGTCCCAAGAATCCTTGGCTATCTCGCACATTGAGATTCTCCTAAACTCAGCGGAGCAAACAACACCATGAATGACATTAATTGTATTGTTGTTCCTATTGCTAGCGTCAAACTCATCCTTAGTCCATGTCAGTTTATCTTTAGGGGATAAAACCCCATCAACCATAACCACATTAGCTTTCCACTTGTATTCTACTGACATCCAGACTCTCTCATATAAGGATTTAAGGAACTTTCTCATGTGAACCTTCCAATGTAAATATTCAGTCTCATCAAAGAATGATGGACAATTTAAGGGTTGGATTCTTTCCAAGGATCCAGGTCAGTCTCTGATACCAATTGAAAATTTGAATTTAGTTTTAAGGTTCTCACCTATGCAGAATTAATCACAATAATTTAAGATGAGTCCTAAATATTGATTCTATGGATTTCCAGCAAGCACCATTAAGTCTAAGCAATTATAATATAAAGCAAATATTAAATGAACAACACAAAATCAAAACAATAATTTTGGTGACAAAGTGAAAAACTCGTGCGAGTAAAAAACGACTCCGGGTATCTAGACTACTAGCCAAAATCCACTATAAAGAGAAAAGCTTACAATGATGGTAAAAGACCTATGTAGAAACTCCGTCGACTCTAATACCTCTTCCTCTAAATTGTAGGAACTCGAAGAACTCATCGAGCCCGCATCTCACGGTCTTCTTCAGAACCTCTGAAGCCTATGAGCGGATAATTTCTGCAAAACGCGACAGCGGAACTTCGACTATCAATCTTCCTCTTTGAGAACTTTAAAGGGTTAGGAAATTGGGTTTGGTTGTATGGATGGTAAATCAAAGACGAAACTCACTAAAACAAATAAGACAAGAGAATCAAATGTGTTTTTAAGGTGAGAAATAAGAAGGTTGAAAAGCTAAGGTCATTTAGGCTTTGAGAGATTGCGTTTTCAACACTTATGAAGGTGGCTTAATGTTTGTTTATAAATGTAAGGCAAAAGTATGGTATCCTTGTGCAAAACAGGCTTAAAAATGTGTGCAAAATAACATACTTACGCTTGGGCATTCGAACGCCGTAATAACGCGTGTCGAACGCTCGCTATTCCGCAAACTCATTCGAATGTTGTATCAAATGCACTGATCGGTGTATAAACACACACGTAACGCAAGCACACATATCGCTCAACTAGTATAAAAAGTATCGATCCCACGATGACTTAATACATACGATATCAATTTATGAAGCTAAATGTTTACAAGTATCTAATAGATTGATTGTTAATTGGATGGCGATCTTAAAGTAAAGACAAGTAATTAAAACAGTGCGAATGTAAATTAATGGAAAAATCAATATTATAAAACTATCTAGGGTTTTGAATACTTCCAATATCTTTTAAAGATGAAGTGGTTATCTCATGTTTGTGCAATATATCGATTTACTAACCTGGAACACGAAAATATACAAAAGCCTTTGTCGATGGTCAGATGCAAACACCCAAAGGAATCTAATTAATCATATTTCTATGTTAACCAAATTACTTGAATTCATTGAGATTAAGTTCCAATTGTGGTTACCCCCACCCGACATGTATATGTCTATCCTGGAAGGAAATCTACCTAAGGATCATTTTCCCTAAGGTGAGATTGCGAGCTATTAAGTTTAAGGCTCAAACCTAAAATCCCTTCGCCAAGTTCATTTTAAATTTACCAAATCAATCTTATTAGTGGCTAGCTAACAAGAAGCATTAAGCTTAAGACTCAATAAATAAACCTTTATATTACCCAAGATATAAAATGACCAACTTATAAACCGATGATATTGGAATTCATCACACCCCTAGATAATATGTTTAGTTACAAAACATACTTAAAATTACAAAATGCATAGTTAAACAGAATAACATAACAAAAAATTAAAAAGTAAAGAAAATTACAACAATAAAAGAAAATACTGGAGCTAGGGGTTTCACTTTTAATACTTCAAATATAGATTACTCCCTTATCAATTAATCATTTCTTGAATTAATTATATTAAAACCGACTATATAGGCGGTGAATGTCATTTGTCCAAAGTCCAACCGACCATATAGGCGGTAACAAAATCATATAAACCGACCATGTAGGCGGTAACAAGGTTAGCACATAAACCGACCATATAGGGGAAATTAAGTCCAATAATATAAGACCGGCCATATAGGCGGTAAATAATTAATTCAATTTACTTATTTAAATTAAGGGAGTAAATCAAAATTATTATATTAAAAGTTTCACCCTAGACTCCAGCAAAAGAGATTACATACTCATGAGGTAATTAAAAACACACAAAATTTATTAAATAAATAAATAAAGAGAAAATACAAGAAAACTTAAATAAATATGCAAGACACTTTCTTTTAGGTTTTCATTGAGAAATCCCCCAAAGAAAGCATGAAAAATCTAGAAAGTTTAGCTTGGTATTTATAGAAAAATATAAAAGCTTCCACCAATTTCTCCACCAAATTCTCTACAAACCTGGCACTAAATCGTCCACCAAACATGCAAGCATGTTTGATGGAAGTTTTGAAAATTTCTATTTTTTTTATTTTATTTTACTTTTTTTTTTTAAAATGACTTTAATATTTACATATAACACATTTTCTGATTATTTTTTTTATCAATTTTGGTAATGAAAACTTCAGAATTCGAAAATCGTATGAGTTTCAAAGTGTGTAGATCTCTGAGTCTTCTTTAATCTAGAACTTGAATCACCTAGAACCGATATCAGAATAAAAAGGAATAAACAAATATTGCCAAAATATGACAATTGCGCAAAGTTGAAATTTCCGAAATTGTACTTCGTTAAAATGCCATTTCAAGTTTCCAATCTCCAAAATCAAAATTTCAAGTCCAGTTTTTGCCATTATTTGTTCCACATTTTGTCCTGATTGATTCTATTAAGTCCCGATTTTATTTTATCTGCAAAATAAACTAAAACACATCAAAACGTTCTTAAAACTCGAGAAACTATACAAATTATTAAGTAAAAGGGGCGGTAAATATTGATATATTTTCCGCTCATCACACCCCAAAACCTAACGTTTTGCTAGTCCTC
The DNA here is from genome assembly GCA_019454045.1 of Zanthoxylum bungeanum. Taxonomy (NCBI): domain Eukaryota; kingdom Viridiplantae; phylum Streptophyta; class Magnoliopsida; order Sapindales; family Rutaceae; genus Zanthoxylum; species Zanthoxylum bungeanum. The sequence goes on from SKCR01036142.1 coordinate 28,081, forward strand.
GAGTAAAACAACAAAATAAAATACAATAAACAATTAAAATTAAACTAAGCCACTTTCGTAGGGATCACAGTTGCATTTAACGTATGCAACAAATCTTTAAACCCATAGGTGTCCCTAGTGGACGAGTTGTAGTCTCGTGAGGGCTTACAGTGACGATACCCACAAATGTCAATCTAATGCACATAAAAGTAAAAAGATCAAACAAGTTAGTGAATGAACAAGTGAAACTCTTATCCAAGTTAAGAATTGTTTTTTTTTCTTTCTAAATTACCAAATAAGTAAATTCTCCGATTATTTTTACCATTCTCCATATACACAACCAACAAAGTATTAATCAAATCATTGTGCCAACAATATTCATAATTTTAGTTGAAAAGAGAGTAATATTTTTGTCCTAAATTTATATCAACATTCACACATTTTTTAGCAATGGATTTTTTTTTTATTTACAACATCTTCAATCCATGTAGCGAGCTTTGGGCCAGTGACTCCCAAACCAATTGGCTTTAGGGCACTGGGTGTTAAGACACCCTTACAGACTTAATTACTCGAATTTCAGATATCTTTTTTTTACAACATCTTTAATCCATATAGCGAGCTTTGGGCCAGTGACTCAGAAACAAGTTGGCTTTAGGGCACTAGGTATTAAAACACCCCTACAGACTTAATTACTCGGATCTCAAATGTTTTTTTATTTATTCCATCACTTTTTTTAGATGCTTCCTCCAATTAAACTAGAGCACTGAATATTACAAACTTTTCACTTATAACTCATGGCCGTATGTTACCATGCATGTTGATAATACCTATCAACTGAGCATATGAAGATCCAATTTAGTCAGTATTATGGAGAATTCACAAATTAAATAATTCAAAAGGAAATAAACAAAATTAACTTGTTACGAAATAGGTTGAGATACATCTCAGGAGTGGAAATTCCTTACACGGCTATCTCAAACACCATTCCACCTGATTAATCAAGTTAAAAACACAAAAATCACAAAATATTTTTTATTTTTATTATTTTTTTTATTATTGTTTTTTGAATTTTTGAAATTTTTTGACTAAAAATCAAATAAAAACAACACAATGAAAAATAAAAACAAGATACTAGTCAACTATTCCCCTCCCCCAAACCTAATTGAGACATTGTCCCCAATGTCTTAAAAAGTAGAAGAAGAGTTTAGAAAACAGTACCTGGTTAGCTGAAATTCTACATCTAAAAAGAAAATTAAAGGTTAAGATCCATATTTATTCGACGCTTCTTACCACGATCATTATCAGACCAGTTTATCTTGGAAATGATAGGGTCAATTTGTGGTTCAAAGGCTAAGAGTTGGTCAATTAATAATGGGCTGTTCGAGCAGTGAAGATGATATCTTTTACAGGTTTTGAAACAAATCCATTTCTCCGCGCATCATCAAGAAACACACAAAGAAAATCATAAAATCCATCAGCATTAAATAGTCCAATTGGTTTCTGGGGTATGTTTAAATTCGCCCAAGATAGTACTATAAAAATTTCCTCCATCGTACCCAAGCCACCTGACAAAACAATAAAAGCATTAGCACGGTTAATCATTTCAACAAGTCATTCAGATATACCTGGCATGATGCATTCATCTCCGTTTGATGCATGGAAAAATTAATATATGATGATATATGATTGTTAGTGCATTGGAATAATATTAAGTTTATGCAAATAAATATTTTAATAGACTTTTTAGGGTATTGTCGAAACAAAAAAAAATTGCTCGGGATTATCTCGCGCGCGTTCCGCTGCTCTCGGCATATATGTCCTCTCCTAACAAGTGGTATCAGAGTGATACATGCTAATAATTATCCATGTCATTTACAATTTTTTCTTGATTGTATAAAATGCCCATGCATACATGTAATTGTTGATTATATGTTTAGGCAATTTTTTTGTACATGCATACATTTAAATATTTGTATGTGTTTGAGCATGTAAAATTCTCTACACTAGATCTTAGTGTCATTAATTTTGTATGAAAACATGACATGGTCCGGGTTGTCTATACGATGTTAGTTAAACCATTATGATTATTCCCAATATTGCTAAAGCGTGAGGGATTGGTTATAATGTTTTGTTCTAATCCGGTTAAACATGAGATGAGTCAAATTTAAGAGAAAACATTATCCAATATTGCTAAAGCGCGAGGATAATATTAGTATCATACTTTTGACGATAGACAAGTTGATCTAAAATTGAATTATCCAATATTACTAAAGCGTGAGGATAAGATTCAATTTAGGACCGAATGTAAGAGTTGCATGAGATGCAATTGACAATAGTTGTCTACCTCTCGAATTTACAATGGTCAATATTGCTAAAGCGTGAGACTTTCGTAAATGTCAAGAAAGATCTACTTCTCATTGTGAGATTTAAGAGTTAAATTTCTGTTTTCTTATTTGTAGTGATTATAAAGAATATGTAAGACAGTGCGAGGGCACTTTATAGAAAAAAGTAATTCCATACTCTATTTAGTATTTTTTTCATGATATTTAAATATTATTTTCCGCTTAATTTTGTTTTTCTTGTGTAGACGGAATGTCTGTTTCGAACCCGCTTTCCGCGTATACTTGATACGCATAGGCTCAAAGGTGATGTTAATTATAATGTTTGGCTCATGAATCTCCGAATTCTCGTGTCAAGCGGAGCAGCTTGAATATGTTCTAGTTCGCCCAATGCCCGCAAGGGTTTCAGATGATGCTTTAGGTGAGGAACGTGATACGTTCAAAAGATGGAAGGATGATGATCGAAAAGTCCGGTCATACATCTTGGGATCTATGGTGCCGGAACTACAGCAGATGTATATGCCGATGCTTGATTCCGGGTCTATCTTGTTGCATATGAAGGAACTATTCAGTGATCGACCACATGTAGAGATGCATAAGGTGGCTGTCGAGCTTTTTCATACTTTCCTCCCAGAGGGAAAACCTGTTAGCCCACATGTGTTGAAGCTAATAGATTGTATCGAAGAGCTCGAAAGGATGGATATTCCTATTGACAACCACCTCGGGAATAGTGTGATTCTCGCATCTCTTCATAAGTCTTTCAAGGACTTTACTGTTAACTTTAACATGCATAAGATGCTTCCCACCTATTCTGAGTTGCACAATATGTTGTTGACGGCTCAAGATGACATGAATAAGAATAGTTTTGCATTCATGGTCACTAGTACTTCTCTTCTGGACCTTCTCTGGCTTCTCAAATGCCGGCTGGGAAGAAACAGAAAAAGAAAAAGAAAGTTGCAGGTAAAGGTCCTAAGGTTGCTACTGCAGGAGTTTCTAAGCCAAAGGTGAAGATGGATGTTGCAAAAGGAAAATGTTTCCAATGCGGCATACTTGGACACTGGAAACGTAATTGTCTAAAGTATTTAGCTTCTTTGAAGAAAAACCCTCGGGTATTTGTTTTTCTATTATTGAAATTACACTTGCTTTTGATTCTAGTTCGAGTTGGGTGTTAGACACCGCTTGTCCCTCTCATATTTTCAATTCATTGCAGGATCGAGGGAAACTATAAGATTAAAGCTGAGAGAGATCCAACTGTGAGTAGGGAATGAAGATTCTCTACAAGTAGAAGTAATAGGAATTTTGTTTTTGAAACTTTTTGATGAATGTAATATTAAACTAAATAACTATTATTTTGTGCCGTCTATGATACGATAAATTATCTCACTTCCTGTACTTGACAGCGAAGGATTTCATATATATATATTAAAGATGGTCTTTTGAATTTATATGATAATATGAATGTTTTGCTTGTTTCATATCTCATGGTTGATGGTCATTACATTCTGAAAAAAAGTCGTGATGTCTTTAATATAGAGAAATCTAAAAGAAAAGATTGGATAAAATAAATAGCACAGAACTGTGACATATGGGATTAGGTCATATAGGCATAAACGCCTAACCAAACTAGTTAAGGATGGTTTGATATCGGATCTAACCATAGAACATTTACCAGTTTGTGAATATTGTATTCAAGGTTAAATGACCAAATCCTCATTTAATGGTGTTGGACACCATGCTAATGATTTATTGGAACTTGTACATTCCGATGTATGTGGTCCAAAAAATCATGCTGCCATAGGTGGGTTTCAATACTTTGTAACTTTTATCGATGATTTGTCACGATATGGTTATGTTTTTCTTATGAAACACAAATCAGAAACTTTTGAAAAGTTTAAAGAATACCGATTTGAAGTAGAGAAACAAACTGGAAAACTATTGAAATGCCTTCGATCAGATCGGGGCGGTGAGCACATGAGCAATGAGTTCGTGAGTTATTTAAAAGAGAATGAGATTCTCGCTCAGTATGCTCCTCCAGGCACTCCTCAACACAATGGTGTTTCAGAGAGGAGGAATCAAACTTTATTAGATATGGTTCGATCAATGATGAGTTTTACTGATCTACCTATATACTTGTGGGGCCATGCTCTAGACATTGCCACTCATCTTCTGAACAAAGTTCCATCGAAAGCTGTTCCGACCACTCCGTATGAGTTATGGACTGGAAGGAAACCGAGTCTTAAGTATGTTAAGATTTGGGGTTGTCATGCTTATGTAAGAGTTGCACAGTGGGATAAACTTGCACCTAGAGGGTACAAGTATCGATTCATTGGATATCCTAAAAATTCAATGGAATATCAATTCTATTATGCCAAAGACTGAAATATATTCGTTGCTCGAAATGCAACTTTCTTAGAAACACAAATTGTGTTAGAAAGTGCAGATCATAGAATGATTGATCTTGATGAAGTCAATCAAAGTAACATTGAATCGACGATAGAACCAGAAGTTCAGGAAGATGAGATACCTTTGACACAACCACCTCGTAGGTCACAAAGGATATCGAGAATCCCTGTCAGATACAGGACGACATCTGATGATGCCCTCGATGTTTTCTTAATCGAAGAAAATGATCATTTAACCTACAGAGAAGCGATGTTAGACATTGATGCGGAGAAATGGCTGGAAGCTATGAAATCAGAGATTGCCTCAATGCATGATAATCAAGTCTCGGACTTGGTTCTGCTTCTCGACGAAATTATTCCTATCGGTTGTAAATGAGTTTACAAGAGGAAGTGGGGGCCCGATGGAAAGGTTGAAACCTTTAAGGCCTGACTAGTAGCAAAAGGATATACTCAGAAATCTAGTATTGATTATGAGGAAAATTTTTCTCCTGTAGCCATGCTTAAGTCAATCAGGATTTTATTAGCTATTGCCACACATTATGATTATGAAATTTGGTAGATGTATGTGAAAACGACTTTTCTGAATGGAAATCTTGAGGAAGATATCCATATGGAACAACCCGAGGGATTCGCATTTGCCAAAGATCCTAATCTGGTATGTAAGCTTAAAAGGTCTATTTATGGACTTAAACAAGCTTCCCATAGTTGGAATCTTCATTTTGACGATGTGATCAGATCGTCTGGTTTCATTAAAAACGAAGAGGAATCATGTGTCTATAAAAAGGCTAGTGGGAGCATGGTAGTCTTCTTAGTGCCTTATGTTGACGATATATTTATTATCGGAAATGATATATGTATGTTACAATCTGTCAAAGCCTATCTAAGTAAGAATTTCTCCATGAAGGATTTGGGAGAGGCCTCTTATATACTAGGTATAAAGCTTTATAGAGATGGAGCGAGGAGGTTGATAGACTCTCTCAGTCCAAGTACATTGATTTGATCCTATAAATGTACAATTTTATTGACTGTAAGACAGTCAATGTGCCTTTTTAAACATGATATTCATATGTCTAAGAAAATGTGTCCTAAGACAGATGATGAAAGGGCTAAAATGGTTAGCTAGCCTTATGCTTCCGTCGTTGGTAGCATAATGTATGCCATATTATATACTAGACCTGATATCAGCATGGCTGTAAGTGTTACAAGTCATTATCAATCTGATCCGGGTGAGGACCATTGGATGGCTGTGAACATATCCTGAAATACCTTAAGGGTACAAAGGATAAATTTCTCATTTATGGAGAAAATGACTTACAATTGAGAGGTTTACACGGATTCAGATTTTTAATCTGATCCAGATGATAGAAAGTCTACATCTGGGTTTGTGCTTTCTCTCAACGGCGGTGCCATTAGTTGGAAGAGCACTAAGTAGGGTTCGACTACTGATTCCACCATCGAGGCAGAATACATTGCTGCATCAGAAGCCGCAAAGGAAGCTGTCTGGATCAAAAAGTTTGTTGTGAAGCTTAGAGTAGTCCCATCTATAGTAGATCCTAGTCTATTATTTTGTGACAACAATGGTGCGATAGCTCAAGCCAAGGAACCTCGCGCTCATCAGAAATCTAAGCATTTGGAACGAAAGTATCACAAAATTAGAGAAAGTTTGGCTAAATGTGACATTATAGTTTGTAAAGTACGAACTGAAGAAAATATAGTAGACCCACTAACTAAAGCCTTAACTCCCAAGTTGTTTGAGAAGCACGTGGAGTCAATGTGTATTAGATACCATCGTGAATGACACTAGATCAAGTGGGAGTGTTGGAAATGGTGATCGAGCACCATTCATTTTTTGTACGATATTTATTATTTATGCAATGTAATATTTTCTTTATCATGATTATTTATTTATTTGTATGGTATTTTCTTACTTTTATTTATATATTGTAAATCTAAGTGTTAGATTACTCTAAGAGTTAGAGATTTCGAGTTTCACTCGGAACCTTATATGAAATTAGTAAAGACCCGAGAGTTACAATAAATGGTGATATAGTTGCAAGAGTTGCAAATCGTGTTGAGAAATATCACACATTCTCTCGAATATAAATTATTCATGATCTAGATGTATTGACATGGGTCAGTCATTATATTGGTAAGACTAGTGCATTGTCTATATATGTAATAGATATATGGTTTGTCTCAACAGACTATGGAAAAATGTGTATCTAATACACTTAATGAATTTTCAAATTTATTTTCGAATTTTCTCTTTCCAAAAGTCAAGCATTAAAGCTTGCAATCTACCATCATCAATCATGAATAGTGACATTGTGTCAATCACTCAAAATGAAAGACATCTATCACTTGATTGACGAATGATGTGACGTTAGATGTGACTTGCAGGTCCCACTTCGATTCTAAATGCGAATGGTTCTGCAAACACTCCCGGGCTCGGGTTCGCTAATTCCAAATTAACGAATTTTCCGTTGCGACGTAATTAAATAATTATGCCTAGCAAAATCACTATTCACATCGCTTACGAATTAATTCTAAATTAGCTCGTTTGCCCGAATTAAATTCTAAATTTAATTCCACGTCGAAATCCAATTTCGTATAATATATCGAATATATTATTTATCGATTAATTCCAAATTAATCGTTTTCTCTCTTTAATGATATTTTATCCCAGATAAAATATCTCCGTAATTAATCCCAGATTAATTCTCTCTCTCATCTAATTAATCCAAATTAATAAAGTGTGAGTCATAAGTCATCGGTGAATCTTTGGGAAGCGACCCATGAGATCCTCGGATATGTTGGCAGTAAATCCGGTCGTCGGACTATCCGAACACGTAAGTACCTAGTACTACGTTTGTATCGATTTACAAGACAAGGTTGGCTTCTAGCGAAGCGCCATGCCTACCCAATTCTCCAGAAATATCCTTACAGGAATATGTGATCTATATCAGGCGTAGTATACGTAGTATTGCGTATCTCGATCCAGTATCAGATGTCACGTGCAAGGCCTGGGGCTAGAATTATGTCTGCCCCGTACGAAGCACATATCGGATCTCTGGTAACTAGTCTCTATATCGGATAAACATGACCTAGTCATTTTATCCCAATGAGTGCAGTACATAAGAGAACCAGTTCATTATCCTACGTGACCATCATCTCCACTATGACTGGAGTGATACTTCCGTCTTGACATCACACCCAACACACTACGATTCTCAATATACCCAGCAGAGGCGTACACAGAACCTGTTAAAGCCCTGGACGACCTAAAACCAAAGTATATTGATTGTCGAAAGTATTAGCGGTGCAAGTCTCAGGTTAAGACCAAATACACCTACCCTGATTTCGGACTTCCATAGACACATAGTCATACTACCAATGGAATTCCGCGGGGTCTATCCAGAGCGAAGCTGTTTTCCGTACCATCGGTAAAACACAACCTCCTACTACACTTGCATGAGTATCCTATATCCAAATATATGAGAACTATGTTGTTATGCCCTCACAACGCGCACAAGTGTAATTCTAGTCTTTTACGCATTATCGATGTCCAATCTCGATAATACTCTAACTAGGGATATTTAATAATTTAACCTTCGTGGATTGATACTGTCTCATATCATCTCAATCCAGGAACTAATCATAAGGACCTCCTATCATTTATACATCTTGGTGATCTAATCACAAATAATAAGAGAGCAATCTCCTTTGTCACATAGTTAATTTGTACAACAACATCGTGATCTGTACAAATATTGACGCTATAGGTCATAACTGTCCAACACAATGCCCGCAAGGGTTTCGGATGATGCTTTCGATGAGGAACGTGAGACGTTCAAAAGATGGAAGGATGATGCTTTAGTGCATTGGAATAATTTTAAGTTTATGGAAATAAATATTTTAATAGACGTTTTAGGGTATTGCCGAAATAAAAAAAATTGCTCAGAATTTGATCTCACGCGCACTCTTTTCCTCTCGGAAAATTCATTCCTCCTAACAGGAGCGACTTTGGGGTTGGTCGGTAAATTCCTCAGAACTTCGAAGCGAAAAGTTTTACGATGTTCCATTCCGGAATGCCTAATGTATTTGGGCCATAACTTTCTCGTACAAACTCTGATTTTTATGAATTTATATCGTCGGAAAGCTGAGATCGAGATCTACAACTTTTACGTTGTTTATTTTTCCAAATTCGGAGCAGAACGGAGTCAAAAAACATAGATCAAAATTTTGGATGAATAGTGCCACAGACCTATTTAGAATAATCTCAAATTTTCCCCACATTTCTACACCTTTTCCTCAAGTTTCCAAATATCAAGTGAGCCCTAATATATAAGGTGGTTACTATTCCATATTTCAAAAAATGAGAAAGAAAGAAGAAAATGAGAAAGAAAACATGAGGGAGAGGAGAAGAAGAAGAAGAGGGAAGGAAAATGAAGAAATAAAAGAAGAAGAAAGAAGAAGGGGCAATGAATGATGTCCATTCATCAAACAAGAAGGAAAAATAGAAAGAGACAACCATGAAGGATGAAGAAAATCCAACAACAAGAAAGAAGGTAATAGACTTTACCCATACTCTTAATTGTTAGATTTTAGAAGCATGATGATTGAATAGTGATGTTGGGATGATTATTATGTGTGGGTGATTGGGATGTGATGATAATTGTTTGATTAACCATATAGATTGAAAATTGTTAAGTTTTGGGTTTAATCATATAGAGTATATGAAATAGATTGAAAGTTGTTGTTGATGAGATGATGACATACTTTATGTGCAATTGAGTGTAATATGGTGTTTTGAGTATTGGTTGTAGTATGAGAATGTTAGGGTTTTGTTTCGGGAGAATTGGAATTAAAGAAGAAATGGGCAGAATCCTGGAAAACGGCCTCGCGTTGCGAGGCAAAAGAGATGTGCGTCGCGACGCGCAAGAAGAGAATGATGGCACCCTTTTGGACGCCGCGTTTCGCGATGCGCAAGGGTTTGCGTCGCGACGCATGGCACAAGATTTCCCAAAATCAGTTTGTAACCACCTCAATTCTACCTTAGCGTGTTAGAGACCACCCTTAAGGTCTCGAATCAGTTCGTATGCACACATTACATCTTAGTACAAATATGATATACCAAAATTACGATATTACGTACTTGAATTTAGTAGTTTAGCCTAGTTCCAGAACTCATCTCGTAATTTTTAGTCTAATCAAGTTATCACCTATAAACCATTGCAGGAGTTGTGATCTCATTCGAAGAAGCGGTATAGCTCCAGCCAGTTTCTGAACACTATGAGTGGACACTTTATCTTAAATTGATTTTCAGTTTATTATTTTATACAAACAGACTTACTTTCTCGCTTTTAGGGCGTTAGCCAATTCATTATCAGTTTATATTGTGTTTTTACATGTTTTAAGAAATGATTAGAAAAAAAATGTTTTTAAACATGAGTTTTATGTTTTCGGGGCATGGGGGAAAAAATCACCCCAGTATGCAACTTGACACAGCTTGGAATTGACGGACATAGGACATGTGCACATGTAGAGGACTGGGGGGACGACGATACGTAAAGCCTCCAGATCCTAGTTCAGGGCTAGGGGACGGCGATACGTAACACCCCTAGACCCTAGTTTCAGAGCTTGGTGGATAGCATATATTAGCACCCCCAGTTCTTGTTCTATGGCTTGGGGGACGGCGATACGTAATACCCCAAAACCACCAGTTTCAGGGACAAAAGTGGCATGTTTTGGGGGACGGCTATACGTATGCCCCAAAGTCATGGTTTACATTCCTGACTCCAGATAGGCATATGGAGGGACGGCGATACATAACGCCCCCATATGTCAAGTTTTTGAGTTACAGCCCAGTTCTCAGATACCAGATTTTCAGAAAATAGTTTTCAGAAATCAGAGTTTAGAAAATAGTTTTCAGAGACCAAACTTTCAAAAAAATATTTTAGAAACAGAAGTTTTATTAAAGAGGTTTCAAGCGAAGTTTTCAGAAAGAAAGTTTTCCTATAAGTTATTTCGTTGAAAGCTTGGTTTTAGAATTAAATGATTTTATTTCAGTATTTCAGTTTTTCGTCCACTCACTTAGATCGAATAGTGATCTAACCCCCCCACTCCCAGTTTTCTGTGGTTGTAGGTATTCTCGGAGGACAAGCTCGGGAGGACGGATACTGATGCAGTCACTTGGGTATGGAGTCCATCAGTCCAAGTCAGAGAGAGAGTGAGGGAGTCTAGTCAGAGTCAAATGAAATTAATATAGTAGTAGTCTTGTGTTTTAAGAAAGTCATTGTTAAAGTGTATTATTATGATTTCATTTACAGATATTGAGTTTGTGTGTCATGTTTTGCTTGGGCTACGGTCCATATTAATAAAGAAAGGAATATTAGTATATGTTCATGATTAGAGAGTTTGAGGCTTATGGAGTTAGTATGATCTATCCCATACCGGTAACATCTCCCGAATCGGGGATGTTACAATGATGGTATCAGAGCATGGTCTAGGGATTCAATGATTGCAGTGGGCAGAGTGATGAGGTCTGGTATACGCAGTATATCCGGGATACTCGTATGCAAGAAAAATTACACTCTAGATCCAAGTTAAGAATCTTCTTGAAATTAATCAGCCTATGAAATCAGAAAGTAAAATATAAGAAAAATTACCCAAGGGAATGAGATAGGAAAGCTATAAGAAAGTAAGAAAGAAGGTATACATATTTCGATAACCAGAGACAGAAAAATATAGTGAGTTCAAGAGTACCACCCAACAAGATAGAAAGAGAAAGAGAAAGCTATTAAGAGAAGTGAAAGATAGAATAAGCAATCAGAAGCAAATAGAGATAGAGGTATGGAAGCAATAGATAAGAAAATACCAAGACCTATAGTAGTAAGAATGAGAGACACAAAGTAAGATAATATGGAAGATACCAGAACTTGGGATAGAGAAGTAGAATATAGCAAGTCCAACCAAAAGTAAAATATCGAGTAGACCTAAGTAAAGTCCTCCCATTACAAGTAAGATTCCTTCATTCTCAGAAATTCTTCAGTTGATCTATTAATTCTTGAACATTTCGTAAAGATAGCGAGCTCCCCGAATGGTTAAGAACGGTTATAAGGCAGAAGAATCAAGAAATAAGGAATGGTCGTAGAGGTTTTTAATAGATGTGAGGTACTATAAGCACGCAGAGACTTCAGGTTCCCCAAACCTAGGCCCACAGGCCAATGAGAGGAATAACGACAGGAAAAAGGATTAGATGTCCTAGTCAAGGATCCCAATAAATAATACCCTAACGTACCCAGATCCTCACTCCTCTATAAAACCAGTTAAGGAAGCTGTCATGACAGAGTCTATCTCATACCTACCCTCTATGAGTAATAGACTTCATCAGGACATAGAGTACTAGAACAAGGATGTAGAAACCCATCAATAAATAAAGAAAGGAAACGACGAGATATAATCATCTCCTACCAGCATAAATATTATACGACCGTAAGAAACCCAACGGGGGTTCATCTTAAGAAATGGAAAGATCATGGAAGGCATATTGTTGGAAAATTATGACCCATAGCGTCACTATTTGTACAGATCATGGTGTTGTGTACAAATTAACTATGTGACAAAGAATATTGCACTCTTATCATTTGTGATTAGATCACCAAGATATATAAATGATAAGAGGTCACTGTGATTTGTTCCTAGATTGAGAATGATATGAGACAGTATCAATCCATGAAGGATAAATGATTAAATATCCCTAGTCAGAGTATTATCGAGATTGGACATCGATGAATACGTAAAAGACTAGTATTACACTTGTGCGCGTTGTGAGGGCACAACGACATAGTTTTCATATATTTGGGTATAGGATACTCATGCAAGTGTAATAGGAGGTTGTGTTTTACCGATGGTACGGGAAACAGCTTCGCTCTGGATAGACCCCCTCGGAATTCCATTGGTAGTATGACTATGTGTCTATGGAAGTCTGAAATCAGGGTAGGTGTATTTGGTCTTAACCTGAGACTTGCACCGCTAATACTTGCGACAATCAATATATTTTGGTTACGGTCGTCCAGGACTTTAACAGGTTCTGTGTACGCCAATGCTGGGTATATTGAGAATCGTAGTGTGTGGGTTGTGATGTCAAGATGAAAGTGTCACTCCAGTCATATGGAGTTGATGATCGCGTAGGGATACAAAACTGGTTCTCAAAAAAGGTTGCAACCGTCGGGATAATCTGACTTGGTCATGATTATCTGATATTAAAGAGACTAGTTGCTCGTAATCTGATATATGCTTCGTATGGGGCAGACACTGTACCAGCCCCAGACCTTGCATGTGATCATCCGATACTGGACAGAAATACGCAATACTACGTATACTACGCCTGATATAGATCCTTTATTCCTGTAAGGATAGTTCTGGAGAATTGGGTAGGCATGGCGCTTTGCTAGAAGCCAACATTGTCTTGTAAATTGGTGCAAACGTAGTACGAGGTACTTACCTGTTCGGATAGTCCAACGACCGAATTTACTACCAACATATCCGGGGATCTCATGGGTCACTTCTTAAAGATTCACCGATGACGTATGACTCGCACTTTTATTAATCTGGGATTAATTAGATGAGAGAGAGAATTAATCTAGGATTAATTGCGGAGATATTTTATGGGATAAAATATCATTAAAGAGAGAAAACGATTAATTTGGAATTAATCGATAAATAATATGTTCAATATTATACGAAATTAGATTTCGATGCGGAATAAAATTAATTTTATTCGGGGAGAATGAATTAATTTAGAATTAATTCGTTAGCGAGTGAATAGTGACTTCGCTAGGCGTAATCATTTAATTACGACGCAACGAAAAATTCGTTAATTTGGAATTAGCGAACCCGATCCCGGGATTGTTTGCGAGCGTATTCGCATTTTGAATTCGAGTGTGGCACGCAAGTCAAATCAAGCGTCAAATCGCAAGTCACATCAAGCGTCAAATCACATGTCACTTTGAGTGATGTGACACTTGATTGATTGATGTGATTGATTGAGTTTATTTGGTTAGTGAATGAGTGTTGAACACTCAAGGTTGGTGGAAAGCTTTTTGAAAGCTTAACAAGACTTTTACTATATTTTAATATATGGTATATATGTCTTTGATTTTTTGAAAATCAAAATAACTCACAACCACACAACTCTTCTCTCTCCATTCTTCTTCATCTCACGCCCTTGGAGGGCATTCTTTCTTCTGTTCTTGGCAGTGAACTGTCGTGAAAATGAAGGAAGAAAATGGGAGCAAGTGCGATTTTTGTGGCAAAAATCATGAGAGCTAGCACTCCGAGAGACATGAGAATATGATATGGAAGTCCACCAATGAGCCGGGAATCAAATGACGAAGCTTGGAGCTTGGATTCTTTTTGATTCAAAACCAAAAACAGTGGACTACAACCAGTGAACTGCCGAATGCACAAGGAGTAGAAAATGGAATTTTGTTCGTCAAAGTGTCGCAAAACGATCGATGTGAGTATTCCGCAACTCCCTCGATGTATTCACTTATGATTCATGCTTGTTTATTGATCCTTGGGACCTTAGCAAACTCCAACAATGGTATCAGAGCAAGGAAAAGCATGAAATTTGTTTAGGGTTAAAATTTGGGTAAAATTGATTTTGAGCATGATTAATGAAATTGGATGAATTAGTATGCTTAAATGTGTTTTAATTGATGATTGATTGGATCAATTTGATTAAAAATTATTTGGAACAAATTTACCCAATTACCTTAGCTTGGCCGAGAGTTATATAAGCCCTAATGTCTTGGATTTTGATTTTTTTGATCATTGGATGTGTTGGAAATCATTCGGGAATATGATTTAATGTCAATTGTGGAATTAATTGGATTAAATTCGAATCGGACACAAAATCCACTCCATTGTCGATACATATATAGCATGAAATGGGTTTGATTTTAATCAAAATGTGTTGGACATGTGATGATGAAAATGAGCATGATTAATTGTATAAATTTTATGTTTTAGAAATGTTAATTTGGGTGATTTATCATGATATACATTTAGGATAATTAAATGTGAAATGGATTTTTTGTGTTTAATTATATTGGGCCTTAAATTGGATTTGGGCTTGTTATGTTGTTATTGGGCTTATTGGGCTTTAGTTGTACTAAGTTGGGTTTAGGCTAAATTGGTTGGATCCAATTGGGCCCAAAAACCGCCTCCATTAAGCCCAAATGCGACTTAATGGACCTTTAAAGTTTAATTGGGCCTAATGGGCCTAAATTGATTTTTGGGCTTATGGGGTAACTCCCGGATTGGACTTTGGTTATTGGGTTCGACCGAGTTGACAAAAGCCACGCCTAAGAAATTAATTAAAAGCTCATGGACTTTAATTAAATTGACGTTGGACGTTATCGGGCTTGAGACCCGTAACGATTAAATTTGATTTAAGTCGTAAAAGGTTTATTAATAAAGTGTGATATTAATTTGGAATTAAATAGCGATTTAGTATTAAATAAAAATTGAATTGGATTTAATATGTAGTTTAATTTAATTCGTGAATTCGTACTTTGAGTACTTATTCGCAAAACGAGTTTGACTCGCGCAAAATCAAATCGTTGTTTGAACATGGATGATCAATAATTATCAGATTAATTAATTTGATTAGATTGATTGATAACATGCTTGTGTGAATACATGGTTGCGATGCATGAATAATGTATATCAGATGGATATTAGATGGGTGGGGCAATTTTAGAAATTGTTGTAAAAAATTTGGAATTTATTAATTGGACCTGCGTGTCCAGCCTTATTACCTCCATATTCTTTGTATTCTTTTCTCACATATTCCCCTCAATGTAAATGAGGTTTCTTTAGAAGTGTAGTGTAACGGGTTATAAGAAATATTTGTGCTAGCGGGAGAGAGAAAATGAGAGATTTGATCTAGGATCATTGTGTAAAGTATCCATCCGCATATCATTATTATTTTATCATATACGCTTTATTATGTGTTTAGAATGCATGTTTAAGGGTGTATGATGATGAGACCTTAACAAAGATAATAAATTGGTTGCCAATTTGCACTCGAAAAACCCTCGCAAAATATTAAGCGTCTTTCCTTCCATTGAGTGATTCTCACTCAAGATCCGAGACTGGCATTGGCTTGTTGGCCAAAGTCAAGGCCTTTGTCCGTCGAGGATGTGTTTGAATCACGAAGGCTTTGTTCCATATTGGTGTCTTGTCCAAGTTGTGGTTTGTTGGCCAAAGTCAAGACCACTTTCTTGTCCATCGACATTGATTACGAAGCTTTCCATAGTCAATGGGTCGCGCTTAACTGGGATCACTAAGTTTGTTTTGCCAAAGCCAATGCTTAGTTGATTCAGAGGAAAAAGGTTAGGTAATACATTGGATTGTATTGGCTATATAAGATATATGTTTCGGACTTGGATGTCCCCCTACTGGATCTAGGAATTCGATTGGATCCAATCGATCTTAGAGATCTACCTAGTTAATTATCATACAATTTGTTGGCCAAATTCAAGATTGTGTGATATTTAACGGGATCCTAGCCCACTAGGAAACACGGTTTCCCGAGTACTCGACAGAGGGTTAGAGGCTCGCCGAAAAAATAGTGGGAGGCAAGAATTGAATTCGCAATATTCGTTTAATTACTTGCTATACACGCTCAAACAAATATCATTCGTCAAATAAATTAAATGTTAGTTGACTAATATTTAAATGTTGTTTTAATAAATAGTTGGACTATATTCAAACTATTCATTTATAGTTGATTTTATAATTGGATTATAGTAATCAATATAATTGATTTTAATCTATTAAATTATAGTTGATTAAATAGTTGGACTATTGTAATCATTATAATAAATAGTACCTAAATAGTTGATTAAATAGTTGGACTATTAGAATCAAGATAAAATTGAAAGATTGACATTTAAAACATAATCCTAGAGAAAATGTATTTAAATGGTTTAATTTTCAAAATTGGGAATAAGTTTCAGGATGGTCCTGGAAACTAATAAGTTTCTTTATTTGATAAAATAACGCATTAGGCCTAAGCCCAGAGTTAAGCGAAAGTTAAGCATAATCTTTGGAAGATTTATGTGATGATAACTTTAGTGCTTAATCCATCAAGCTTGTCGTAGTAGACTCCTTAATTTCTGAATCAGAACTAAGAATTAGATTCTTAAAGTATGATACTGAAATTGAAGGATCTTCATAATTCTATACTTAGATTTTAGAAGTACTAAATTGCAATAATAATTATTGGAGAGTTAATGACTATTCTCAAGGAGACAAAGTCAAACTTTGCAATAGGCAAGTAGCGCAAGGCGCACCTTACTTCGATATTCTAGAAACCCGAGGCTTGGCTAAAGGCTTCTGGAATATGAAAAGGGCAAAGGAAAAATCATTATGATCTTCTGGGAAGATAAAAGACATATCCTAAAATATCTGCCTAAATGTGGCAAACGGGATCGCGGAAGCGTGACTGCCGTTTGGACAAAGCAGACATGAAGGAATTGAAGACGAGCAAGGCTTCGACTTCAAATATGTTTGTCATAAATATATTCACTACTAGTATTAAAATTGGATTTTAGATACTTAGTGTGATATATATATATATATATTTTGATATTCAGAATCTGCTTTGAGCATGATACTGACTTCTATAGAGATTTATCTGCGAATTGGAACGGGACGAAAATCGATGTTTTATAACCGCATGTACCTAAGTTTAGGAACTACCTTCGGTGTGTACTTAAATTAGGAAACTATTATAATGTAACTAGTTTGACTAGATACATTATCTCTATATTAGTGTATAACCCGTTGCAGGTGAACCTTTATATTCTAGAAAACTAAAGTGTTTCATTATATAAAGATGATATTGAGATAAACACATTAGATGTGAATAACAGCATTTATATTTTGAATAAATATATCTCAAACATTAGACATGACAAACAAATTGCTCGAACTGATTTGATCAGAAGAAACTAATTTGTGGCATTGTTGTCTGGGACACAATTAAACAAGACTCGTATATCCACACTTTCGAAGAGTGGGTACTTGGACTGATTTGATTCTACTCAAATAAAGTCTACGAATCTAGTTTATTGGGCAATGTGCCTAAAACACATTTACTTGGTAAAAGTACAAATGCCACCTATCTGTAAGCCCTAGTTCATAGTGAAACAAGTGGGCCCATGTCTAGCTAGGCTAGAGGGGGATATGAATATTTCGTGACCTATACGGATGTGGCATCGCATTATGGTTATGTGTTTCTTTTGAAACACAAATCGAAACTTTTACAGTTTCGACACGAAATAGACAAACAGATCGGCTAAAGTATTAAACCGTCACGGTTAGACCGTAATGGAAAATACTTAAGCAATAAGTTTCTAAAATACTTGAAAGAGTATAGTACTCTTTCAAAGAGGACTCCTCCCGGAACACGTCAGTTTGAAGGTGTGTCCGAATGGATAAACCGAATTTTGTTGGACATGATAAGGTAATCATGAGTCGCTCTGAGCTACCATTCCTTCAACGGATACGCATAAACAGTGCAAGAACTTATTTTGAATAAGGTTCCATAAAAATCTGTTTGACAGATTTCATATTAGATATGAACATGAAAGAAACTGGGTTTCACATTCCTGATAATTTGGGAATGCTAGGCATATGTTTGGATGATACCAAACTAAAACCCAATTGGATAAGTGCCGAATTGTAGGTTATCCTAGGGATACATAAGTATAGTACTTATACAACTCACAACAGAACAATTAGATTGTTGCTCACCATGCGGTTTTCCTAAGAGGAATACCGATATGCAGTGGTAAGTGGGAGGATAGTAAAACTCGATGAAAATTGGAGTAATATTGTTCAAGGCACCGATTCCTTAATAGAACACATATAGTTCATCAAGGATGAAACTATACCAATAATCTTCGAATACACAAGAACCACGTAGGTCAAAGAGAGTCAGAGAACATCCTAGGTATGGGTTTCTGATCTCACATTATAAAGATGTCTATCTTATTGAGGTATACCAACTGACTACGTATGAGGAAATGATACAAGGTATCGACTCCCTAATTATGACAAAGTGTCATGAATCCGAAATGGATTCCATGTATATCAACAAGTTTGGATACTAGTTGATGTACCGCAAGGCATTGTGCCTATTGGTATTATAAGTCATCGAGGAAGACATACATGGAAGGCAACATACCAACGTTCTAAGCTAGGCTTGTAGCGGAAAGGTATCCTTATCAACATTGTGTTGATTAAGATTCAACCTTTTAACTGTTGCCACGGTAAATCCATTTGGATAATGCTTGCTAATGCTGCATGTTTCATGTATGAAATATGACAGCTTAACAGGAAAATCGCTTTCCTGAAAAGGAAACCTTTTGGAGGATGTTTACAACATCCTGTCGGTTTTGTCGTACCATAACAAGCAAACAAGGTTTACAGGTTATTCGATCCATGTTTGGATTGAAGCAAGCATAGGTTCTTGGAATTATCGTTTTGATATAATCATAATAGTTTATAATTTAATTCAAAACGAAAATGATTCTTGTGTATATAAGAGGGTTAGTGGGAGCGCACTGACAGTGTCTGTCCTATAAAATAATGATAATACGTCATTTCTTGGAAATGATATTCCCATAATATAATCGGTGAAAGCTTGGCTTTCAGAATACTCTCCGTAAAACCGTACATTGAAAAATATACGCGACCTTATGTCTCATACGCTTTGAGCAAATGGATTCACAATCAGGCCAATCCAAGTGATAGTCATTGGATTGATGTTAAGAACATCTGTTAGTATCTTAGAGAACTAAGGATGCTATCTTAAACTATGGAGAAAGATAACTTGAAGTGACTGGGATCACTGTAGCAAGTTTCCTAACCGATAAAGACGACTATAAGTCACAAACGGTACTATACAAAGTTTGAATAACGGAACAGTGAGCTGGAAATCTTCCAAGCAAGATACTGTTACCGAATAAACAACAAATACAGATTATTGCTGCAGCTGAGGCAGCAATAGAAGCCTTCTAGGTCGATAAATAAATCTAATTAGATTAGATATAATTCTGTTAGCAGCTGAGCTAGGCTTGAGCACATGCTAAAGAATTAATGGTCTCATCAACGATCCAGATACATACTTCGATATTCATCTGATTCGTTCGGATTATACATCGTGGCGATGTGATGATCGAATAAATCGCATCAGATGATAATCATGCAAATCCGCTAACGAAAGCCTTTTCTCAGCAGTTTGAGCCAACCGTACATAGTTCGGTGTGAAAGACACTCGAGTGACTGGCTATAGGCCAAGTGGGAGATTGTTGGACAATTATGACCCATAGCGTCACTATTTGTACAGATCATGGTGTTGTTGTACAAATTAACTATGTGACAAAGGAGATTGCACTCTTATCATTTGTGATTAGATCACCAAGATATATAAATGATAGGAGGTCCCTGTGATTTGTTCCTGGATTGAGAATGATATGAGACAGTATCAATCCACGAAGGATAAATCATTAAATATCCCTAGTCAGAGTATTATCGAGATGGACATCAATGAATACGTAAAAGACTAGTATTACACTTGTGCGCGTTGTGAGGGCACAACGACATAGTTCTCATATATTTGGGTATATGATACTCATGCAAGTGTAATAGGAGGTTGTGTTTTACCGATGGTACAGGAAACAGCTTCGCTCTGGATAGACCCCATCGGAATTCCATTGGTATTATGACTATGTGTCTATGGAAGTCTGAAATCAAGGTAGGTGTATTTGGTCTTAACCTGAGACTTGCACCGCTAATACTTGAGATAATCAATATACTTTGGTTGCGGTCGTCCAGGACTTTAACAGGTTCTGTGTACGCCAATGCTGGGTATATTGAGAATCGTAGTGTGTTGGGTGTGATGTCAAGATGGAAGTGTCACTCCAGTCATATGGAGTTGATGATCGAGCATGGATACAGAACTGGTTCTCTAAAAAGGTTACAACCATCGGGATAATATGACTTGGTCATGATTATCCGATATTAAAGAGACTAGTTGCTCGTAATCCGATATATGCTTCGTACGGGGCAAACACTGTACCAGCCCCAGGCCTTGCATGTGATCATCCGATACTGGCCAGAAATACGCAATACTATGTATACTACGCCTGATATAGATCCTTTATTCCTGTAAGGATATTTCTGGGGAATTGGGTAGTCATGGCGCTTTGCTAGAAGCCAACCTTGTCTTGTAAATGGTGCAAACGTAGTACGAGGTACTTACGTGTTCGGATAGTCCAAAGACCGAATTTACTACAAACATATCCGGGGATCTCATGGGTCGCTTCCCAAAGATTCACCGATGACGTATGACTCGCACTTTTAATTAATCTGGGATTAATAAGATGAGAGAGAAAATTAATCTGGGATTAATTGCAGAGATATTTTATCTAGGATAAAATATCAATTAAAGAGAGAGAACGATTAATTTGGAATTAATCGGTAAATTAATATATTTGTTATATTAAACGAAATTGGATTTCGACGCGGAATTAAAATTAGATTTTAATTCGGACGAACGAACTAATTTAGAATTAATTCGTTAGCGCCGTGAATAGTGACTTCGCTAGGCGTAATCATTTAATTACGACGCAACGGAAAATTCGTTAATTTGGAATTAGCGAACCCGAGCCCGAGATTTTTTGCGAGCACATTCACATTTCGAATTCGAGTGCGGCACGCAAGTCAAATTAAGCGTCAAATCGCAGGTCACATCAAGCGTCATATCACATGTCACTTTGAGTGATGTGACACTTGATTGATTGATGTGATTGATTGAGTTTTTTGGTTAGTGAATGAGTGTGGAACACTCAAGGTTGGTGGAAAGCTTTTTGAAAGCTTAACAAGACATTTACTATATTTTAATATATGGTATATATGTCTTTGATTTTTGAAAATCAAAATAACTCACACAACTCTTCTCTCTCTCCATTTCTTCTTCATCTCACGCCCTTGGAGGGCATTCTTTCTTCTGTTCTTGGCAGTGAACTACCGTGAAAATGGAGGAAGAAAATGGGAGCAAGTGCAATTTTTGTGGCAAAAAACATGAGAGCTAGCACTCCGAGAGACATGCGAAGGTGATAGGGAAGTCCACCCATGAGCCGGGAATCAAATGACGAAGCTTGGAGCTTGGATTCTTGTTGATTCAAAACCGAAAACAGTGGACTGCAATCAGTGAACTGCCGAATGCATAAGGAGCAGAAAATGGAATTTTGTTTGTCAAAGCATCACTCAACCGATCGATGTGAGTATTCCGCAACTCCCTCGATGTATTCATTTATGATTCATGCTTGTTTATTGATCCTTGAGACCTTAGCGAACTCTAACACAAATAACCAAGAAAAGAATTCAGGAAGTCTCAGAAGGTATGAAGAAGAGAACCCAGAATAACTCAAAGATTTAGACACGTCAGCATAAGGTTTGCAAGATTAGTAGGAGTCCACAAGATAGACTAAATGTCGAGAAACCCATAGATAAGCCCAAGTATGTAGGAATCCGTAGAATAAAAATAAGAACAGACCTATGAAGTTGGAGATATTTAGGAAGTGGCAAGAGTATCAGTATGGACAATAGAATAGAGTGACCAACTAGAGGTTTATAGCAAGAATATATAGTGGAGATTTAAGAAGCAGACAGAAGAATGAACCACCGTTAGCCTCAGTAGCAAGGCGTAGAGAAAAGAATATGATGTGCAAATGGTAAGGGGTACGCGAGAGGTAATAAAGAAATTCAGTGCATTCAGGCACGAAGATAACATAACGAGAAGATAATAGTGTAAAGAATTGATGGTAGTTGTGGGACCCCGAGACATGGAGTAGTCGATCAATTTCTTACAGAATGAATAAGGACTTTTCCTTCCGAAAACCTTGATTCAAGTAAGCATATAAAACCGAACCAAACACGTGAGCATGTACTCATTCCCAATTTAGAGTCCAGTAAAGAAAAGAGCCAATAAGGAAGAGCAATTGAGAGATTAGACGAATTACGAGATGATTAGACAGCTAAATCAGTGAGTTCAATGAATCATAGATAAGAAGTATGAGATAGAATAGTTTGAAATTATGATAAGTTGAACTAGGTCAAAGCCCTCGTTGAGTTAAGGAACTTGTAAAGAAGTAAAAACTTAGAAGTATCAAAAGAGCAAGGAGAACGATTTTCAGGAGTATAGTGAACAATTTATAAGGAATTTCAGGGTAGTACGAAGAAAAGACCAGGTAAAGAGTAGAACCTGAACTAAAGATCCTGAAAAAGATGTCCTAAGTAATTGAAGTTGATAGAGTCTTCAGAAAGTAAGGAGGAAGAAGTTTAAGGAACCTTTGTAGCAGAGTAAGTTTCTTAAGGAAAAAAATAGCAAATAGAGTATAGCAGTACTCAGAGAAAGAAAATAACGAAGTCTGAGGGTTAAACGCCAGAGATGATACATGAATGATTACAAAGACAGTACGGAAAGTTATTAGAGAGCATGATTCTAGAGTGATTTTTTGGAAGAGGTGGAGTGATTGATTGCTGAAAATGATCAGGAGTTAGGTTGGATAAGGCAAGCCAAATAAGTTTTAGCAGTAGTACCTTAGTATAGGAAAGGACACCAGGCAAGTAGACACGAGAGTCCTAGGTGAAGGATATGTGCCACCAGATTACCATGAATAGAAAAGCCTCAAGATAAGTTCCCGCCCTCCCAACCCTCGTTATACAATAACAAAGAAGTTAGGCTTCGAAGTTCGTCTTAAGATATTCACATAAACAAGACAATGTGTAGTTGGAAGAGATTGGTATAGAAAAACCTTTAAATATATTACAAGAACAGAATAAAGGAAGTAATAGTTCTAAGAGAGAGATTTAAAGAAAGGTTATCTAGATGAATGATGAAGAGAGGAGGTATTAGTTAAGCAGTGACAAAAATATAAGGAAACAATGTTTAACATGACTTGGGATATGAGAAATATGACATTCCTCGGATAAGGGGGCGGAGATGTAGATTATGGATGTTTTAGGTACAAAACAGAATAAGAGAGTAAAAAAAAAATATTAACAAACAAAAGGCTTGGTAATGAAACGATTAAGGAGCAATGACAATAAAAGAAAATACTAGGTAAGTATTGGCAAAAGTGTAGTATAGTACAAGACTGAGAAAATAAGCTTACTATCATAAGGTAAATCATAGAGAGGGAGTAATCTAGCATGTTACCAGGCTGGAGAACGAGTTAGTGTGGAAGAATATAAATCAGACATAGTAACAATGGAAGGAAAGTACAAAAGAGTATATAAACTATAACCAGAACCAAATCGCTAACGTCGATGCGAATAGCAAGGGATACAATTTAAGTACCAATGTGCACCCACTTAAGCTTGAATCTTTAGCCACTTTTTAGGGACCACTAGGAAGCTATCCGGAAGCAACATTTCGAGTACAAGTGGCGTCGGTAGACAATATCAGTAAGTAAGAAAACCCTAAGCCATAGATAAGTAGAAATATTGGAAATTTGAGGAAATAAGCTAATAAGCGATTTAAACTTGGTAATGGGAATACAAAGAGTTAAGTAGCTAAGGTATGAAAAGGAATGTTAAGATCAAGTTAAACAAGTGCAGCTAGAAGAATACCTAATACCAACATTGTTAGTAATGACAAGGATCACCCATATAAATTTATCGATTCCAAAAGAGAGTATAGGAAGCCTAACCATAAGTCACGAATATCTTTAGTGAGGGTCAGAGATAATAGCTAAGGAGAACTTGATTGAGTATAATTAAAGAGTCAGAGGAATGGATTTTCTTGGAGATAAAGAAGGTCGAGTACAACTAGAGGTACGAAAATAAGGTAGTCTTAAGTATCTAACAAAGATCTTAGGAGACAAAAATGAAGTAGTACTTCTTAGTGAGGAACTTAAGGAATATTCATTGAAACTATGAATTCCAAAGAAATAATTTATCAAGTATGTCATAAGTTTCGAAGTATGAGTCAGATATTAAGGAAGATAGAGAATCTTATGTTCCCATTAGTTAGTTAGTAAATGATCAGCCGGATAATAATCTTCATAGTTAAGACAAGTAGAAACCCCGAAGATACAGAATAGTTGCAGCCCAGTACGAGGTTTGTAAGGAACCCACAAATCCAATTACCTATGATAAGAACCCATGTTTAAAGAGGATTCGAGGACGAATCCTATTTAAGGGGGGAGTATTTGTAATGACCGGTAGTTTCTACTACTGTTGCACTATAGAATTGTTACATCGCGGAGCGAGTATTACAAAATATAAATTATGTCCGAGTATATATATTTATACAACCATGGAGCGACTTTGGGGATGGTCGGTAATTCCTCGAAACTTCTAAGTGAAAAGTTTTACGATGTTCCATTCCAGACAGCCTATGTTATTTGGTCTATAACTTTCTCCTACGAACTCTGATATTTACAAATTTTATATTTTCGGAAAGCTGAGATCGAGATCTACAACTTTTGCGTTATTTATTTTTCCAAATTCAGAACAGACGTGATTTAAAAATGCAGATCAAAATTCTGGATGAATAGTGCCACGGACCTATCTAGAATAATCTCAAATTTTCCCCACATTTCTACACTTTTCCACAAGATTCAAATATCAAGTGAGCCCTAGTATATAAGGTGTTTACTATTCCATATTTCAAAAAATGAGAAAGAAAGAAGAAAATGAGAAAGAAAACGTGAGGGATAGGGGAAGAAGAAGAAGAGGAAAGGAAAATGAAGAAATAAAAGAAGAAGAAAGAAGAAGGAGCATTGGGTGATGTCCATTCATCAAGCAAGAAGGAAAAATAGAAAGAAACAACCATGAAGGATGAAGAAAATCCAACAACAAGAAAGAAGGTAATAGACTTTAGCCATAAACTTAATTGTTAGATTTTAGAAGCATGATGATTGAATAGTGATGTTGGGATGATTATTATGTGTGGGTGATTCAGATGTGATGATAATTGTGTGATTAACCATATGGATTGAAAATTATTAAGTTTTGGGTTAATCTTATGGAGTATATGAAATAGATTGAAAGTTAGTTATTGATAAGATGATGACTTAGTTCATGTGGAATTGAGTGTAATATGGTGTTTTGAGTATTGGTTGTAGTATGGGAATGTTAGGGTTTTGTTTTGGGAGAATTGGAATTGAAGAAGAAATGGGCAGAATCCTGGAAAACTGCCTCGCATCGCGAGGCAAAAGAGATGTGTGTCGCGACGCGTAAGAAGAAAATGATTGCACTCTTTTGGACGTCATGCATCGCGATGCGCAAGGGTTTGCATCGCGACGCATTGCACAGAATTTCCCAGAATCAGTTTGTAACCATCTCAGTTCCACCTTAGTGTGTTAGAGACCACCCTTAAGGTCTCGAATCAGTTCGTATGGACACATTACATCTTAGTACAAATATGATATACCAAAATTATGATATTACGTACTTGAATTTAGTAGTTTAGCCCAGTTCCAGAACTCATCTCATAATTTTTAGTCTAATCAAGTTATCACCTATAGACCATTGCAAGAGTTGCGATCTCCTTCGACGAAGCGGTATAGCTCCAGCTAGTTTCCGAACACTGTAAGTGAACACTTTCTCTTAAATTGATTTTCAGTTTATTATTTTATACAAACAGACTTACTTTCTAGCTTTTAGGGCGTTAGCCAATTCATTATCAGTTTATATTGTGTAGTATATGTTTTAATAAAATGATTAGAAAAGAAATATTTTTAAACATGAGTTTTATGTTTTCGAGGCATGGGGGAAAAACCCACCCCAATATGCAACTTGACACAGCTTGGAATTGACTGACAGAGGACAGGTGCACATGTAGAGGACATGGGGACGACGATGCGTAACGCCCCCAGATCCTAGTTCAGGGCTAGGGGGACGGTGATACGTAACGCCCCTAGACCCTAGTTTTAGAGCTTGGTGGGTAGTATAGATCTGCACCCCCAGTTCTAGTTTTGTGGCTTGGGGGACGGAAATACGTAACGCCTGAAGACCATCAATTTCAGGGACAGTAGTGGCTTGTTTTGGGGGACAGCGATACGTAACGCCCCAAAGTCATGGTTTTGCATTCCTAACTCCAGATAGGCGTATGGGGGGACGGCGATATGTAACGCCCATGTAGGCACTGTATTTTTACATATAAGTCCCTATGATGAGTCTCATTTGGAGACACTACCTTTTAAGTCACAGAAGTTGCGGGAAACGGACATCAGAAGGGGAAATTCAGAATAAGCATGTCATCACAAGTTCACTATTTTCATTCGTGCTGTGTTCGTGACCACATTCGAACGTCAAGCAGATTGCGGGCGTTCGTGTAGCGTTCGAATCGGCGTTCGAACGGTGTCGGTATTTCTGGTTTTGCTGCTAGCCTCACACCCAAGCCCAATTAGCCCACCAAAGCCCATAAAACACATCCCAATTAATTAAATACATATTTAACACATGGAAAAATTAAATAAAATCTAAAAATCATATACCAAATTAAAATAAAATCATGCCTAATTAAAATCAATCAAATATATCCCTTCCTAACTAAAATAATTTCATGCCTAAACAAAACAAATTATATATATGAACTTCCTAATTAACCAAATTTTGTCCCCCAATCAATCTTTGTTTTCCTTACATAACACTAAATCATATCCTCCTTTAATGCACCAAATCCCTTCATTGTCAAGCAAGGATTCACCCATCCCCTTTTTCTATAAAAGAAACCCAAAACCAACACTCCCCTCGAGGTCATTCACGCACATACAGAAAAAAAAAACCTTAGCATTCCCGCCTAATACACTCAAGAAAGCAACAAAGAATTTTCTCTCATCCTCCTCCCTCCATCATCGAGAAACATCACCCCTAAACAACCCATTACCGAGACCAAAATAACAGCCCCATATAATCCCCCTACACTGCCGAAAATCCCCATACACTACCGTAAATGGCTCATATTTTGTTTTATGTTGTTTGATTCGTTTATTATCCGTTATTTAAATTCTGCATGTTATTTGTTTGTGTAATGATGAGATAAAGCGTATGGGCTTAGTAAGTTAGATTAAAAGTCCTCCGTTTCGAGGGGTTAAAATCCTTTACCACGATGCTTTGCCGCTCCAGATGACGTATATTCGGTTGAATGTAAGATGTGTTCAAACAGATATACAAAGTCTGATATCGTTGTCTTTATTTTTATATGCATTATGTCATTAGCGCATGGGCTTAGTAAGTTGGATTAAAGGTCCTCCGCTTCGAGGGGTTAAAATCCTTTACCACGATGCTTTGCCGCGCTGGATGACGTATATTCGGTTGAATGTAAGATGTGTTCAATCGGGTATACAAAGTCCGATATCGTTGTATTTATTTTTATATGCATTATGTCATTAGCGCATGTGCTTAGTAAGTTGGATTAAACATCCTCCATTTCGAGGGGTTAAAATCCTTTACCACGATGCTTCGCCGCGCCGTATGACGTATGTTCGGTTGAATGTAAGATGTGTTCAATCGGGTATACAAAGTCCGATATCGTTGTCTTTATTTTAATGTGCATTATGTTATTAGCGCATGGGCTTAGTAAGTTGGATTAAAGGTCCTCTATGTCAAGGGGTTAAAATCCTTTACCACGATGCTTTGCCACGCCTTGTAGCCCATTATTATTTATTAGGTGTCATCTATTCATCCGTTCACGTATGCGTCATGTTGTTTACTGCCTTTTTTAAGGTCACTGCTGTAACCTCGTTTGAACGCGTTTCAGAACGCCGCACGAACGCATGTTTTCTATCTCAGTTCATTCGAACACGTTTACGAACGCTATACGAACGTGAACCTTCTGTTTACCGTTCGAACGCATTTACTAAAGCTACGCGAACGCGCACGTATTTCCTTTGTTTTATTCATGCATCAGGTCTGGTCCCATTCGAACGCGTTCTGAAACGCCATACGAACGCGAACCTTCTGTTTACCGTTCGAACGCATTTACGAACACTACACGAACGCGCATACACTCAACTGAGTACTTTTCATCACATGTCATGCATAATTGTTTCTTAGGTGATTTCTCTTGTATCATGTAATCAATCATATTATTTGTATCTCTGCATTTGTCTATTTGATATGTTCATGAGATGGTATTCAAGCATGATTAGGCCGTTAGTATGTTACTTGGTTCTTAAGCATGATTTAGCCTATTTAGTTGTTCATTTTCAAGCATGATTAGTCATTTATTTTTCGTTTGGAATTTGCATTATGTTTAGGTTGTTCTTTGTTTTCCGCATTATATGATCGGAGTATGTTCATTAGATTGTTGTGTGCTATTACATATTCGCCGTTATTCCAATTTTCTTTCATGCGTGATTGTACAATTATTATCTACTGGCATGCCTATGATCGAATGTAATATGCTTATGACATTGTATGCTAGCCGTATTTATCGTTATGTATGCAAATTTGGACATAAATTATATGCAAATAGGTTGCATGCAAATTTGGACATAGATTATACGTAAATAGGTTGTATGCAAATCTGGACATAGGTTATATGCAAACTTAGATATGAGCCTTGTACTTATGCATGCGAACTTAGGAGTAAATTATCCTTGGAAATAAATGCTGCTTAGGCTTGGTTGAATTATTGTATAAATCATTTTATTACAAGTGGCATAAGTAAGGGACCATTCCGAACCCAATGGTTTGGGGTCTTCCCTTGCGAGGGGTGAGTGCGGCCTTAAATATTTGTCTCGGTTCACACCGGGTGGCGACTCCATCATTCTCTGGTTTAGTCCCCAGCGGGCTACTCCGTACTCCCAATTGGGCCGTGAGCCCGGAACAGCATGCGTCTCCCAGTTTCTGTGTCCCACAGTCTGGCGACTCCATTGGGGATATGGAATCGGCCCCGAAATAATGTCTTTTAATATTAGGATTTGTGCTTTAATTGACCGTGTCTACTGTGGGTTAAAAGGGGTTTAATCAAAGGCACTTTTTAAAACTGGGTAATGGTTTGGTGTCTTCCCTCATTCACTACATTTCTATAAGGAAAAGCTGTGAAGACACCTAGATAATCATTTACTTGTAGCCTATTGTGATGGACTAATTTGGAGGACTCGTTGTTTATTCATGTCACTAAGCGATAAGAGCCTAAGAGGCTTGGGTACTTAAGAGAGCCTCGCTCCACCCTCCCTCTGGGGAATCTACAACGGGAAATCCATCTGACAGTCTGTCACACACCATAACTCGTTGGCACGTACTGTAGGTATAAAAAAAGTGCGCTCACTTGGTCGCTCGAACCCTTGAGTGGGGAGACCTAGTGTTGGGAAATCCTTCGCCAGCAAGAGTCTTTGTCTACACTCCCGCAAACCCACATGTAGACTGGGGTTGTATGGCCTATAGCAACTATTTCCTTGTGCTTGTGGACCATCCTCATTTGGATGCAGTTGGACTTCTTGCCATGAGATGTGAACTTGTTGGGCCATTTAAACTGGGGCGAGTTCACTCCTATGACAGTTAGCCCAAAGCTTTAGTAATAATGATGGGCCGATTTGTGTGAAAATCTTAATGAGATGATATATTCCTTGTATCGCATGCATCTCATTCATCTCATGCATACATATATCCTGTTAATACCCTCTATGTCTATAAAAGACATCGTGAATTCCTGTTGGGTTAAGAAAGAGGGAAGACTCACTAAAAGACCGGTAACAGATATGAGTACATCTGATAACGAGGTATCCCGGATAGATCAGTTGGAAAACGGTTTCGCCAAGATTACCGAACAGTTGCAAGCCTTGACTACTGCCATGGAAAATATGGTTGTGCCCCGTGCTGGGGGAAACTCTGAGAATGTAAGACGTGAGGAGCCTCCGATAGGTTGGGGGATGACATCCCCGCTTTTGATAATGATATGGTCGAATATGATGCGGAGAGAATAGTAGGGTCTCAGGCCGAGATACAGAAACTCTGTGATCAGGTAGAGTCAGTTACCCGTAAGATGAAGGGTAAGGACGAAGACTTACTTGACTATGAGGCGATGACCTTTGAGGAACAGCTGCCGGCTCAGTTTAAAATGCCCGATATGGCCAAGTTCAATGGGAATGGGGACCCGAGGGTCAATTTCTGACAATATGTGTCAGTTATGAGTTCAGTGGGCCTGACACAGCGCCAAGTTCAGAAGATGTTTGGGATGTCACTTGAGGGGGCACCCGTAGTGTGGTACCATAGCCTTGAAAGAAAGGTTAAGGAAGATTGGAGGGAATTGGCAGATGCATTTCTGAAACAGTATGTTACAGACTTGAAGATTGATTTGTCACTCCGTGATTTGGAGAACACTAAGCAGAAGCCGGAAGAAAGCTTCAAGGAGTATGTAGACCGCTCGAGAAGCCAGCTTCTGAAGATGCAGACTCGGCCCTCAGAGAAGGATCAAATCAAAATGATCATCAAGGGCACTAAGCCCTCCATTTATGGCAAGTTGAGGAGAATGACCTCCATGATTGCAGATTTTCGACAGTTGAGGGAAACTGTCATGGATATAGAAGAAGAAGAAGCTGAGAACAGAAAGTTCTATGGCCAGAATATGAGGACTTTTGGGGGGCATTCTGAGACCAAGCCCGCTGCTGCCGAAGTCGCTGCCATCAAAAACAGGCGATTCTCCAACCTTGGTAGACCTTTGTCGAAGGTATTTGAAAAGTTGAAGGGACAAGGACTATTAAAACCCTTAGAGCCTAAACCACTTCCAGATCCGATACCACCCAACCTTGACCTAAGCCTGTATTGTCACTTCCATCAGAGGAAAGGCCACGAAACTGACAACTGTACCCGCCTTAGGCATGAAATCCAAAACCTCATTGATGCCCATAAAATACCTGTTCCTGAGAAAGAACAACCCAGCATACATCGGAACCCCCTACCAAATTACCACTCCGTTCCACCACCCACCTATATGATCAACTCTGGCCTACCCGAAAGCTTCATCCTCCAAGCTCTCAACCACCCAGCTTCTTCCATGAGGATAAATGATGACATCAGTAAGGAACCATAGGCCAAGGCAGAAGGCAATGAAACTATTCTTTCTGGTTTATTTTCTGCATTTTTAATAAAGACATCGACTTCGTCTACTTGTTTTGAACTTTTTCCTGAATAATGATAAAGACATCAATTTCGCCTACTTGTCTAAGTCCTTTCAACCTGCATGACATGAGTATATTTGACAAAAGCATTCAACCCTGATACCATGATATTTAGCGACACTCAGAACACGGGAGATTCCCAAAAGAAGCAAGCAGAAAAGATAGAATAACGTTCAGTAATAGGAAATGGGGCAGTGAGGCTGTTAGACTTGGAAGGAAATGAGTTCACCAAGCCGATCAATGTGGATAGATTGAAACAGTACTTTCCCTAAGAAGAGAAGAATGGTCATCAAGGGAATTGGTGGAAGACCTAACCCAACGGGATGGGAAACTCATTCACGCATGCATGTATACACATAACATATTTTGCATTCCTTTTTGTGTTTTGTGTTTGTTTTGTGTTCACAGGTTTTGAAGAAGAAAGAGAGAAAGCGGCAAATGAAAGCCAATCAGAAGCATCAATATGACATCAACGGTTTGGGGACGAGTCCCAGGGTTGAGGCCCATATTAGTATCAGTCTGGGGGCGAGGCCCATATCAGTATTAGTTTGGGGCGAGGCCCATATCAGTATCAGTTTGGGGCGAGGCCCATATCAGTATCGGTTTGGGGCGAGGCCCATATCAGTATCGGTTTGGGGCGAGGCCCATATCAGTATCAGTTTGGGGTGAGGCCCATATCAGTATCAGTCTGGGGGCGAGGCCCATATCAGTATCAGTCTGGGGGCGAGGCCCATATCAATATTAGTGTGGGGGCGAGGCCCATATCATTATCAGTTTGGGGCGAGGCCCATATCAGTATCAGTCTGGGGGATCAGTATTAGTTTGGGGCTAGGCCCATATCAGTATCAGTCTGGGGGCGAGGCCCATATCAGTATCAGTCTGGGGGCGAGGCCCATATCAGTATCAGTTTGGGGCGAGGCCCATATCAGTATCAGTCTGGGGGCGAGGCCTATATCAGTATCAGTTTGGGGCGAGGCCCATATCAGTATCAGTTTGGGGCGAGGCCCATATCAGTATCAGTTTTGGGGAGGCCCATATCAGTATCAGTATGGGGGCGAGGCCCATATCAATATCTGTTTGGGGGTCGAGACCCGCATCAATATCTGTTTGGGGAT
Source organism: Zanthoxylum bungeanum (assembly GCA_019454045.1). NCBI lineage: Eukaryota > Viridiplantae > Streptophyta > Magnoliopsida > Sapindales > Rutaceae > Zanthoxylum > Zanthoxylum bungeanum. The sequence continues at coordinate 61,134 of SKCR01036142.1, forward strand.
GAGTCCCAGGGCTGAGGCCCATATCAGTATTAGTTTAGGTATGAGTCTCGAAGGTCGAGGCCCATAGCACTATCAGTTTGGGGGCGAGGCCCACATCAGTGTCAGTTTAGGGGCGAGGCCCACATCGGTATCGGTTGGGGGCGAGGCCCACATCAGCATCATGCATCGATGCATACATACATACATATCACATAGATACAATTCTTATTTTGTTCGCAAGATTGTAGCGGTAAAGACCATCTCATCAAGTAACGATTCAAAAATGAGCCACCTCTCATCAAGCAACAGATGCCGAAAATGGCGCTCCAAAATGGAGCACACACAATAGATGCCGAAAATGGCGCTCCAAAATGGAGCACACACACAAATGTCGAAATGGCGCTCCAAAATGGAGCACACACAACAGATGCCGAAAATGGCGCTCCAAAAATAGAGCACGGTTCGGGAATGAACCAAGGGTCACAGCACCTCACCACCAAATCAACTCAACTCAACACATGGCAAGTCAAGTGGCAGCTGGCGAGCCAGGTAAGTAAAAATGCATTGCATAACTTTGATAGGATTGTCACTGTTACACATTACACAAGTCCCATTAAAGTGGGGGCGACTGTAGGCACTGCATTTTTGCATATAAGTCCCTATGATGAGTCTCATTTGGAGACACTACCTTTTAAGTCACGGAAGTCACGGGAAACAGACGTCGGAAGGGGAAATTCAGAATAAGCATGTCATCAGATTCATTTCACAAGTTCACTGTTTTCGTTCGTGCTGCATTCGTGACCACGTTCGAACATCAAGCAGATTGCGGGCGTTCGTGTAGCATTCGAATCGGCGTTCGAACGGTGTCAGTATTTCTGATTTTGCTGCTAGCCTCACACCTAAGCCCAATTATCCCACCAAAGGCCATAAAACACATCCCAATTAATTAAATACATATTTAACACATGGAAAATTGAATAAAATCTAAAAATCATATACCAAATTAAAATAAAATCATGCCTAATTAAAATCAATCAAATATATCTCTTCCTAACTAAAATAATTTCATGCCTAAAACAAAACAAATTAAATATATGAACTTCCTAATTAACCAAATTTTGTCCCCCCAATCAATCATTGGTTTTCCTTACATAACACCAAACCATATCCTTCTTTAATGCACCAAATCCCTTCCTTGTCAAGCAAGGATTCACCCATCCCCTTTGTCTATAAAAGAAACCCAAAACCAACACTCCCCTCGGGTCATTCACGCACATACAGAAAAAAAAAACCTTAGCATTCCCGCCTAATACACTTAAGAAAGCAACAAAGAATTTTCTCTCCTCCTCCTCCCTCCATCACCGAGAAACATCACCCCTAAACAGCCTATTGCCGAGACCAAAACAGCAGCCCCATATAATCCCCTTACACTACCGAAAATCATAGCCCCATACAGCCCTAAACTACCGAAAATCACAGCCCCTAAATCCCCAAAACAGTAACTAAAAACTGCACTCTAATATCACCTAAAATAGTAAGAATACAGCAGTTAAAAAAACAGCAGAACAGTAGTGAAATGGATGGAAAACAGCAGCCCGAACAGCGAAGCAGCAAAGGGAAACGTTGAACCAGTGAACCGGAGGAGTTGCGGAGCATCCACCCTTCCGACGACCGCGTACGGTACTTCCGAGAGTCGACATAAAAGGTTAGACCTGAGGGCACTCTTCGTATTTATTTTTATTCATCTTTTAATCGTTTTAGTTATTTATTTCGTATGAGAGTCGTTCATGGATGCATGTTGTGGCTTTGAATAAAATGGAAAATGTGTCGCCTCTTGTGGTATATAGGATGGAAACCCGGACATAAATTCTGTAGCCGAATCCGAATGGACGGTAGGGCGGTCTGTACTTGGGATACAACTCCACGTACCACTTGAGCAAACGGCGCATATTTTGTTTTATGTTGTTTGATTCGTTTATTATCCGTTATTTAATTTCTGCATGTTATTTGTTTGTGTAATGATGAGATAAAGCGTATGGGCTTAGTAAGTTGGATTAAAGGTCCTTTGTTTCGAGGGGTTAAAATCCTTTACCACGATGCTTTACCGCACCGGATGACGTATATTCGGTTGAATGTAAGATGTGTTCAATCGGGTATACAAAGTCCGATATCATTGTCTTTATTTTTATATGCATTATGTCATTAGCGCATGGGCTTAGTAAGTTGGATTAAAGGTCCTCCGCTTCGAGGGGTTAAAATCTTTACCACGATGCTTTACCGCGCTGGATGACGTATATTCGGTTGAATGTAAGATGTGTTCAATCGGGTATACAAAGTCCGATATAGTTGTCTTTATTTTTATATGCATTATGTCATTAGCGCATGGGCTTAGTAAGTTGGATTAAAGATCCTCCATTTCGAGGGGTTAAAATCCTTTACCACGATGCTTCGCCGCGCCGGATGACACGTATGTTCGGTTGAATGTAAGATGTGTTCAATCGGGTATACAAAGTCTGATATCGTTGTCTTTATTTTTATGTGCATTATGTTATTAGCGCATGAGCTTAGTAAGTTTGATTAAAGGTCCTCTATGTCAAGGGGTTAAAATCCTTTACCACGATGCTTTGCCACGCCTTGTAGCCCGTTATTATTTATTAAGGGTCATCTATTCATCCGTTCACGTATGTATCATGTTGTTTACTGCCTTTTTTGAGGTCACTGCTGAAACCCCGTTCGAACGCGTTTCAGAACGCCGCACGAATGCATGTTTTCTTTCTCAGTTCGTTCAAACGCGTTTACGAACGCTATATGAACGTGAACCTTCTGTTTACCGTTGGAACATGTTTACTAACGCTACGTAAACGCGCACATATTTCCTTTTTTTATTCATGCATCAGGTCCGGTCCCATTCGAACGCGTTCTCAATCGCTATACGAACGCGAACCTTCTGTTTACCGTTCGAACGCGTTTACGAACGCTACACGAACACGTATACACTGAACTGAGTCCTTTTCATCACATGTCATGCATAATTATTTCTTAGGTGATTTCTCTTGTATCATGTAATCAATCATATTATTTGTATCTCTGCATTTGTCTATTTGATGTGTTCATGAGATGGTATTCAGCATGATTAGGCCGTTAGTATGTACTTGGTTCTTAAGCATGATTTAGCCTATTTAGTTGTTCATTTTCAAGCATGATTAGTCATTTATTTTGCGTTTGGAATTTGCATTATGTTTAGGTTGTTCTTTGTTTTTCGCATTATATGATCGGAGTATGTTCATGAGATTGTCGTGTGCTATTGCATGTTCGCCGTTATTCCAATTTGCTTTCATGCGTGATTGTACAATTATTATCTACTGGCATGCCTATGATCGAACGTAATATACTTATGACATTGTATGCTAGCCGTATTTATCGTTATGTACGCAAATTTGGACATAGATTATATGCAAATAGGTCGCATGTAAATTTGGACATAGATTATACACAAATAGGTTGTATGCAAATTTGGACATAGGTTATATGCAAACTTACATATGAGCCTTGTACTTATGCATGCGAACTTAGGAGTAAATTATCCTTGGAAAAATGCTGCTTAGGCTTGGTTGAATTATTGCACAAATCATTTTATTACAAGTGGCATAAGTTATGGACCATTCCGAACCCAATGGTTTGAGGTCTTCCCTTGCGAGGGGTGAGTGCGGCCTTAAATCTTTGTCCAGGTTCACACCGGGTGGTGACTCCATCATTCTCCGGTTTAGTCCCCCGCGGGCTACTCCGTACTACCAACCGGGCCGCGAGCCCGGAACAGCATGCGTCGCCCAATTTCTGTGTCGCACAGCCCCCATACGTCAAGTTTTTCAGTTACAGGTCAGTTCTCAGATACCAGATTTTCAGAAAATAGTTTTCAGAAATCAGAGTTTAGAAAACTGTTTTCAGAAACCAGACTTTCAAAAACAGATTTTTGAAAGAGAAATTTTATTAAAGAGGTTTCAAGCGAAGTTTTCAGAAAGAAATTTTTCCTATAAATTATTTCGTTGAAAGCTTGTTTTAGAACCAAATGATTTTATTTTAGTATTTCAGTTTTTTGTCCACTCACTTAGATCGAATAACGATCTAACCCCTCCACTCCCAGTTTTCTGTGGTTGCAGGTATTCTCGGAGGACAAGCTCGGGAGGACGGATACTGATGCAGTCACTGGGTATGGAGTCCATCAGTCCAATTCAGAGAGAGAATGAAAGAGTCCAGTTATAGTCAAATGAAAGTTATGTAGTAGTCTTGTGTTTTAAGAAAGACATTGTTAAAGTGTATTATTAAGATTTCATTTGTAGATATTGAGTTTATGCGTCATATTTTGCTTGGGCTACGGTCCCATATTAATAAAGAAATGAATATTAGTATATATTCATGATTAGAGAGTCTGAGGCTTATGGAGTTAGTACGGTCTATCCCATGCCGGTAACATCTCCCGAATCGGGGATGTTACACAAAGGTTTTGGGATGATTCCCAAAACTTGACTACCTCCTTCCTGTACGGCCCTTGAAACGCACCCCCATTAGTCTAAGATTGCCACCGCCATATACTAGTTGCATATTCCTCTCAGCTATGACTCTACCCAATTCCTATGTTGCCTCAATAAATTCTGGCTAAGAACCAACACTAGTACCGCAAAACACACATATGTTTACACCTCGTCTTTTTGAAGTTGCTTCCATTTTTTTTATGTATTTTTTTCTCAAATCTGGATGTCTTCAAGAGTGCAATGACGAGCTGAATTTATAGAACCTGAAAAAGGGTGAGTAATAATAGCACTAGTACCTGCCAAATGACAATTATTAACTAAACAATAAAATATTATCGTGAAAGTTAAAAAGTCTAGATCCTGTCGGAGAAAATAAAAGAAAATAACAAAAAAAATCACAATTATTAGTTAAGGACAAAGAGATAATAATATTTGCAAGAAGTAACCACCTGAATGATGTCTATACACCAGAGACAAGCTTCCCATCCAATTTTCTTATAAATTGGCAAACATGGTCTTTTAAAGTCAGATTCCCGAGACTTAATTGTTGCCTTTCTTTTCAAAATTGTGTATGTAACATGCAAATTGCGTGATACACATATCCACTTGGATGCGTCTCAAGAGTCAATAATATGTCATCTAAAGACTCATTACTCAGGCCATCCCTAATAAATTTTATTTTATTTTCGCGGTTATCAGACACCATTCCTAAAGAACGACAATGAGTATTATATGTCATGCGTGCACATTTATAGAAAACAACTAATCTTTTAACTCTTCTTTTCTTTGCATATGTGTTCTTCCTAAATAGACATAAATGAAACAAAAGAGTCAAATGACTCACCTGCCAATCAGACTCGTGCTTCAATAATCCAACGAATGTCATTAGGAATACCTTTGATCATCAGAAGTCTAATTCATTCCATGCAAGCTTTGTAGACTTTCATCAGAGAGTTTTGAGGGAGAGAATGAAATTGCTTGTGAAGATTTGCGAGAAGTTCTTCCATTATGTCTGTGACTTTACCTACAAAAATTAAACACACAAAAATAAAACACACCAAATCTCAATATATACACAAATTGCATGTGTTGCCTCCCTGCTAGCGCTAAGTTTAACGTAGTCAGCTAGACATGACTGCCCGAACGTTAGGTTTGATCTGAAAGTGTGACACTTTCTTTTTGTCGCTCAAATTATTCTCCCCAGTAGTGTTTGACACACTTGCTATTAACTTTGAATATTTTATTAGAGTTGGGATCATGTAACTCAACAGCTCTATCTGGTAAAACTTGGGTGATTAAGAATGGACCTGACCACCGTGATTTTAACTTCACAGGGACAAGTTTCAACCTTGATTTGCTGAACAATACCCGCTGCCCCGTTCCAGTTGTATGCATACACAACTTCTCATCATGTCTCTTTTAGCCTTTTTTTGTACAGTTTGACATTCTCAAAAGGTTGTATTTGAAATTCCTCCAATTTATTGAGTTGGTGGAACCGTTTCTCTTCTGTTGCTTGTAGATCAAGATTTAACTTCTTCAGTGCGCAATACGCTTTATCTTCAAGCTCCATCGACAGATGACATGCTTTAAGTGTGTCAGTGAGACTTTTCATTGCATCGGAGTTCTGGATGGTGCTATCTATCACATCAAGTCTGAAATATTCCTCATTCTTTTCGTCATCCGAGAAATTCATGGCTTTGAAAACATTGAATGTTACTTCTTGGTCCTGAACCCTCATTGTTAGTTCACCTTTTTGTACATCAATAATAGTTCGATCTGTAGCCAAGAATGGTCTCTCGAGGATGATGGGTACGTCTTCGTCTTCCTCCATGTCAAGGACAATAAAATCTACTGGAAAAATGAATTTGTCGACTTTGACATGTACATCTTCAACTACACCTCTCGGAAATGTGAGTGTTCTATCAGCAAGTTGCAAAGAGATTGAGGTGGGCTTTGCTTATCCAATCTGCAGTTTCATGTAAATGGAAAAAGTCATCAAGTTAATACTATCACCTAAATCACACAAAGCCTTACCAAAATTATGTTCTACTATGGTGCAAGGGATAATGAAACTACCAGGATCTTTCAACTTAAGGGGAAGCTTCCTTTGAATGATGGCGCTGCATTCTTCTGTCAATGCTATTGTCTTGTAATCTCACAATCTTCGTTTTCGTGAATTTGATATAGTTGGGCATTTGTTCCAACGCTTCTGCAAATGAAATATTGATATGCAGCTTTTTGAAGATCTCGAGGAATCGAGCAAATTGCTTGTCTAGTTTATTTTTCTGGAGACGCTGTGGAAATAGTGGAGGTGGAGTGAATCTTTCTCGATCATTTGCTTTTGCTTCTCTTTCCTCCATCTGTGGATCTGCTTCGCTGCTTTCTTTTGGAACTTCCTCAGTAGTTGTATTGACTCCAACATCTTTGTTGATTTCAGTACCGCTTTTCAAAGTGATGACATGACATTGCTCCTTCCCCATGTTCCTTGGATTTGGTTTTGTGTTGCTAGGAAGGGTACCTTGCTGTCTGTAACTCTGAGCATTGGTCAGTTGTCCCAATTGATTTTCCAGTGCCTTTATAGAAGCTGGTTGGCTTTGATTGAATGCTGCTTGGCTTGAAACATAGCATCGTATTTGGCTTCTTGCTTTTTGAACATCTCTGCAAGCAATTCTTTTATTTCTGGTTCTTTTTCATACTCTTGGCTTTTGTTTTGCTGTTGGAATCCGGGTGGTGGATTGTTCCTTTCCCCTGAATTGTTGCTCCATGCGAAATTGGGATGATTCCTCCACCCTCGATTGTAGGTGTTGGAATATGTATTGTTTTCATGTATGTTGAAATTGCTGACATTGTTCACTGTTTCATCATGTTGGTTTACCTCTGGTGCTCCTCCATATGGTAAACTTATGGAACCGGCGATGTTCACAAATTTCGTGCTAAGTGTTTCCATGAGTTTGCACATCTGATCCAGCTTGGCATTCATTGCTGTGTTAGCTCCAACTTCGTAAATTCCTGTAATTCGTTGTATCGTGCTCCTTTTTTTTTGCCATAAAGAATTGTTGTTGGCCATTTCTTCAATTAAGTCTCAGGCCTAATCTTCTCCATTTGCCATTAAAGCTCCTCCAGCAGCAGCATCTATTGTGGTTCTCATTAGTCCAAAAAGTCCATTGTAGAAGGTTTGGACTTGTAGCCACTTTGCAATCTCATGGTAAAGACATTTTCTAAGAATTCCTTGTATCTTTCCCAAGCTTCGCAGAGGGATTCTGAGTCATGTTGTAAAAAGGATGTAATGTCATTCCTCAGCTTTGCAGTTCTGGCTGGGAAAAAGTACTTTGCAAGGAATTGGGTGGCTAGAGTGTTCCAAGTTGTGATGGAACTTGCTGGTAGTGAATGTAGTCAAGCCTTAGCTCTGTCTTTCAAAGAATATGGAAATACACGTAGTCTCATTGCTTCTTCTGCCACTCGGTTGTAATTGAATGTGTCATAAACTTCCAGGAAGTTGCTGATGTGGGCATTTGGATCTTCAGTTTCATTCCCCCCAAACTGAACTGACTACTGTATCATCTAGATGCATGTTTTGATGTCACACGCATTTGCTGGTAAGGGAGGAAGTATAATGCATGATATGAAGCTGTCAATCACCGGAATAGTTCTGTCTCGAATGGTAATTGGTGGTGCAACCTCCAAGGTTTAGATTCTTGATTGTTCATGTTGATCAGTGCTTCTTGGCCTTCTCGCCTTTCCCTTCTAAATTGTTTGATGGTTCTTTCAATTTCTAGGTCAAGCGGACGAATTTCAAAGCTTTTGGTTTTTCACATGTAGTGACTAAGAACATGAAACACAAGAAAATAAAAAATAAAAACAAATTAGTCACAAGTAAAAGTATCTAACCCCAAAATTAATAATGAAAGATAAATAAGTCACCGGCAACGGCGCCAAAAACTTGATTGGTGTATAAACACACACGTAACGCAAGTGCACTATCGCTCAAGTAGTTTAAAATGTATCGATCCCACAATGACTTAATACTTAGGCTATCAATTTATGAAGCTAAATATTTACAAGTATCTAATAGATTGATTGTTGATTGGATGATGATCTTAAACTAAAGACAAGTAATTAAAACAGTGTGAATGTAAATTAATGGAAAAATCAATATTATAAAACTATCTAGGGTTGTGAATCCTTTCAATATCTTTTAAAGATGAAGTGATTATCTCATGTTTGTGCAATATATCGATTTACTAACCTGGAACACGAAAATATACAAAAGCCTATGTCGATGGTCAGATGCAAACACCCAAAGTAATCCAATTAATCATATGTCTATGTTAACCAAATTACCTGAATTCATTAAGATTAAGTTCCAATTGTGGTTACCCCTACCCGACAGGTATATGTCTATCCTAGAATGAAATCTACCTAAGGATCATTTGCCCTAAGGTGAGATCGTGAGCTATTGAGTTTAAGGCTGAAACCTAAAATCCCTTCGCCAAGTTCATTTTAAATTTACCAAAGCAATCTTATTAGTGGCCAACTAACAAGAAGCATTAAGCTTAAGACTCAATAAATAAACATTTATATTACTAGACATAAAATAATCAACTTTATAGACCGATGGTATTAGAATTCATCACACCCCTAGATAATATGTTTAGTTACCAAAACATGCCTAAAATTACAAAATGCATAGTTAAACATAATAACATAACAGAAAATTAAAAAGTAAATAAAATTACAACAATAAAAGAAATGCTGGAGCTAGAGGTTTCACTTTTAATACTTCAAATATAGATTACTCCCTTATCAATTAATCATTTCTTGAATTAATTATATTAAAACCGACCATATAGACGGTGAATGTCATTTGTCCAAAGTCCAACCGACCATATAGGTGGTAACAAAATCATATAAACCGACCATGTAGGCGGTAACAAGGTTAGCACCTAAAATAGAAAGTGTTTTGCATGTTTATTTAAGTTTTCTTGTATTTTCTCTTTATTTATTTATTTAATAAATTTTTGTGTGTTTTTAATTACATCATGAGTAGGTAATCTATTTTATTTTACTTTTTTTTTTTGAAAATGACTTTAATAATTACATATAACATATTTTCGGAATTTTTATCAATTTTGATAATGAAAAATTCAGAATTCGAAAATCTTATAAACTTCAAAGTTGTAGATCTTTGAGTCTTCTTTAATCTGGAATTTGAATCACCTCAATTCGATATCAGAATAAAAAGTTATGGCCAAAATACGACAATTACGCAAAGTTGAAATTTTCGAAATTGTACTTCGTTAAAACGTCATTTCAAGTTTCCAATCTCCAAAATCAAAATGTCAAGTCCAGTTTTTGCCCTTATTTGTTCCACATTTCGTTCTGATTGATTCCATTAAGTCCCGATTTTATTTTATCTGCAAAATAAACTAAAAACACATCAAAACGTTCTGATTGATATATTTTCCGCTCATCATGCACCATGAACACAAACTCAGTGGAAGGTTTCGTTCGAATGGGAAGATGAACGTACGCACGGGAACCATTTGTCAAGTTTCGCTTGAACCCAAACATTAACGTGACACTAACGCCATTCGTTTGAACGTATAAACGAACGCAGCACGAACGCAAATTTGATTCCTTCATGCTCAGTCTGCCAATACCAGTCCAATTATTCTAAGTTCTTCGAGACTTATTACAACTCAATTGAACTTATCTTGTTACGGATATTATCAACAAATATGTAACTAACATGGTAAATTCCCATTTAGAATTGGACTAAATTGATAGTTTATTTCATATATTTTGATATATGCTTCAAAGAGTCCAAGTCACTCCTATATTCTACAGTTAGTTCCGTTGGAGTTCAAAAATTACTATTTTTGAATTTTTTTCGTACACCGATATCTTCTATAAGTAAAAAATCGAACGATATTTCTATAAAATCGAACTAATGACAAAGCGTTTTGAGATATTTTTAAAGTGGATCGAAAGGAATGCAAATTCCATAAACCATCCTACTATCAATTCAATAGTAAATTTCTCATACAAGAAAGATAAAAGAAATAAGAAACAAGAAGAATCAAATCAGTACCTGATCAATTTCACATTTGGAATCACTACAACTGCAATTAAAGACCTTACCATGAACAATAATACCCTTCAATTCATTCTGCAAGAACCTCAATCTCCCATTCAAATCACCTCCAAAACAAGACATTTCACCAACAATCCTCACCATATCAGGCAATAATTCTGGCCTCAAAGCCCCAAAAACCACCCAAGAAAACCCACAGCAAAACACAAGCTCAAAACCAAAATCAACTTCGAAAAAAAACCCCAAAAACGAAAACCATTATAAGTCTCTTTCCTCTCCATCTCCATCTCCATCTCCTTCACATTGACATTCACATTCAATCTTGCAGTTGATTTCAAAGCAGGGGAGTCCATTATTTTGCAAGTAGTCGATCTGGGTGTTGACACAACGGAGGCATGATCGAAGGATATTGGAGTGCTTTCCACGTTGTTGTTAGGTCTAGAGGCGGAGAGTTTTTTGAGTGAGCTGAAGGGCATGAGATCAAGAGTGGCATTGATGCTGGCTAAGCAAATTTCACAGTTGCAATTTGCATCTTTTTTGCATCCGGGTAGTAGCAGCTGCCTCGGGCTTCGCTTGGATTCTCTTCCATGGTGATAATGGTGGCGCTTGACTTTAATGAAGATGATGATGATGGTGTTAGTGATTTCATGGCTTTTGCTTTTGAGTTTGTTTTATTGAATGAAAAATTAGTATTTAGTTGTTAGGCTTTGTGGCAGGGGAACAGGATTTTGAAATTTGAAAATCCAACGGTCGGATGGTCAGGTAAGCTAAAAGAGGAAATGACTGAAATAGCCCCACTTCATTTTTGTGTTGTATAAAAAAAGATGTAAAGCTTATACATTCCAAAATTTGTTAACATATAATTTTTGTAACGCCCTTAAAAAAACAAAATTATTGAACCCTTAAATTTGAACTACTTAATAATTTTGAATGCAAGGATTGTTTAATTAATCTGCAATGTTCTTTAAGCCCGATTTTTCTGTCAATTTCCTAATATGCTTTTTTTTTTTTTTTAATCCATGACACGGTGTTTTTTTTTTTTTTTTTTTTTTGGAAACGATTGAAACCCCGCCACCAAACCACCCATTTTGGGCCGCGGCGCAGGTAAAATCACAGGCTGTCCCAGGCTCTTACAAGAAGTGCACTCTCTGGATTCGAACCCAGAACCTCAAGGTGAGATCCTGGACCCTACACCACCAAGCCAGACCCATTGGGGACCACGGTGTTATCTATTCTATATCTATATTTATTAGGGATGATAACGGGAAGGGGATCGACATCCCCATAACTATCTCAGATAATCATCAATGTCATCGTCCTCTCGTAATTATTTCAGGAGAGGGAATGAGAATCCTAAATGATAAAAGGGATCCTCGAGGGGTCTCAATCCCAAATAATAGTTAATTTTTCTCTTAACATAAATAAGAAATTTAAAAATATTTTGGTTGAATATAAATCCAAAAATATTGATAATATCTAATTATCTATTACATAAAAGATAATATATATATATATATATATATATATATATATATATATATATATATATATATATATGATAATGAAATAATGAAATTCATGTTTCAGTATTTTTATTTGGTATATAACTTAATAAAATTAGGGATCCATCATTAAAAATTGACTATATATATAATTATTTCATTCAAATGTAAATAATAATTTGAATATATTTATTGAAAATTTTATAAATAAATATATTAAAATTTAAAAGGATAAAGGGAGGGGTTGGAGATTTTACATTATCTCCGTAATGTCCATGAATAATAAATGGATAATAATTTTTCTCTGTCCCCGACCCCGACGTTAATTTTTTTTATCACTGATCCCTATCCCAATTGAAGAGGGACCTCGAAGACACTGTCTCAATTAGTGAGGGTCCATGAGAACCCGTCCTCTAGAAAATTTTGCCACCACTTGATATATCTATTCCATAAAATACTCTCTTTTTTTTTTTTTTGGGGATAGGACAATAAGTTATTTTTTTATTTTTATAAATTTGTATTTGAGGTGTGATCCTTATAATTGATTTTTAATATCTATTTTATCAGAAGTTCTATGGGAAATTTAGATGCATAGCCCTCGTTTGTAGATTTAGGTGTACAATAAATCTTACCTTACCTTAAGCTCGGAAATTTATACTTTTGGTAGATCTTTTTAATCTAAAACATTACAATGTCAAAATTAATATCCTTGATAAATAACTAACACTGATGTAAGAGGCGAGCATCAAGCCATGGCATGCCACCATCTCAATATTTTGTGGGGCTTGGACCATCCTAAGTTTTAATTAAAAAATTTAAAATGTTTTTATTATGAACTATTAGGTGAAAAATACATTCAGTGATAAATTATTAAATTGACTCCTGTAATATTTTGAGAACACATATATTTGTGATATTTTTAGACTAAAAATTATCCGTAAATCAAAAATTCTAATGTATGACACTTTTGGCATCATCAAATAAAAAATCTGATTTTGCCACTGCCCATATCCAATCCTCAAAATTATTGCATGGGTTGTTTTCTTTTCTTTTCTTTTTTTTTTTGGCCCATTATATTGCTTTCTTTTTTCCCTTGTATCACCATAAGATTCCATTGACTATTTGTTCTGTTGGTGTAAATAGAATATTAAACTACAATAGGCTCTAAATATTTGAACAAAACTTTCTAGTTATGTTCTTTTTTAAAAAAAAAAAAAAAAAATTTGCTGCATAGAAATATCATCATTACAACTCTGTTAAGGTTGACAAATTAAAGTTTCTGTTTCAGAAAAAGCTTTCAAGTATTTTGTACCATCACAAGCATGGAGGAATCTCATCCCCTATTAATGGTGTCAAAATTAACCTAACACATAGTTCATAGAATATTCAAAAGAGGTTAATGACACAATTCCTTCAGCACAAAGGCATCTGATGAATTACAATTGGAACTTAGCCTCATGTACACAATCTCAGAATCTGATTCTTAATGCCCTCACAAAATACACAAGATATATTAGGGTTGTCTAAAATTTTTTGGGTCAACCTACTAATCCGATCCGATCCGGATTAGTTTTGAAAATTAATAAATTATTTTCAAGTAAGAATAACCCGCCTTGCATATGAAGGGTCGGATCATTAATTTTAATTTTAAGACTTGACCTTAATTTGCGATGATGAATCAAATAGATTGTTATGAATTTATTCTTATAACTTTCACATCTTGATATTTATCCCATATACTTATTTACTATGTTTAAATTTTGACATTAACTCGTATAAAATAAATCTCTATCTCTGACTCATCGACCTGCTGACCTGATTTTAACTAATCCCCATGTGGGGACATTTTATTTCTTCAACTAATTTTGTGTGCTTTGATCCCTTTTCAATCTGGACTGCAATGATCCCCATTAATGTTATAATAATGGAACATATGGAAACTTAATGCAAATGATGAATCAGATCCTATAATAAAATTTTGCTTTCTCACCCACTACTCATAGTGGGAAAAGAAATCATATTAATAATTTCTAATAATTGATGCTTATGTATAACATAATGTTGATTTAGTCCTGTGTATTTAAGTGGGAAGTTGACCAATACTACTGCTTTATTTTTAATATAAGAAAAAAAATAATTGGGACTTGTTCTTGATTTTCTTGATTCTGAAACCAACTCAACCTCCAGCTAACCACTAAAACAAAAAAAAAAAAAAATTGTTTATTCAAGCCACCCTGGATTAAAAATTTTATTTAGACAGAAAAAGTGAAGTCGTATGTAGTAAAGAAAGTCCTCAATATAAAAAGGGTCTGAGAAAAGTCGTAAAAGAAAAAAAGTTAAGTGAGGAGAGAAGAAAATTCCAATTATTTTCTGGGTAAAATCAAGATTTTTCTCAAAAGAATTATTTTCAAAAGAAAAGATGATCACATATGTATTCATTAACTTGTTTGATATAACATCCTCTGTACACAAGAGAAATTAAAAAAACTTAAATAGGAAAGCCATCAAAGGGTAAGTAAAGCTAGCTATATATATTCCTTATAATTTATTTAAAAAGCTCAGTCTCTTATTGTAAATCAATATAATTTTGTGGTTGCTGATCTTGCATACTTCTTAGAAGAAGATGTTGGTGTTGAAGACAAGTCACCTGATCTTCTTCTTAGCATCTGTCTCATGCCATCTGCTACTCTAACTGCAGGATTTGATTTGGATTTGCCACAAAATGACATGTGAGCATTCACAGCTTCTTCAACAGAAGTACCAAATGACTTCCCTCTGTCAACTTCATCTATCACAGCTTCTGAACATAACCCACATAGCCATTTCCCATCAAATTTGCCCTTCACTTCACTTATGTAATCTTGTGTGCAATCCTCTTTTAATCCACAACACTCACACTTCACTGACTCAATCTCCATTACTATGTGTGTGTTAGTGTAAATGAAAAGTGGGATTCTTTTTTCTTTTTTTTTTTTTTTAAATTTTTGGTCACTTGGGATTGATGATGGATTTGTTGTTGGTACAAGCTGAAACTAAGAAAGTGTTTGTGTTTGGAGAGCTTTTATGGTTGATTTGAGCTTAGAATGAAGCAAAGTGCCATAATTTACTCCATGTTCTAAGGGACATAGGGTAGTGGAATTTGAGACAAGCTGGTCTGATGGGGGCCTCTAAAAACCCTGGCTCTTTCTAGTATTTAAAGCCAAATTACTCAATTTCTTTTTGTTTCTTTCTTTTAATTCTTTAATACCATTTTTCATTTGTCATTTGTATTGTTTTGTTGTTAAATGGGTGATATTCCCTAATTTTTTTTAATAAAAAAAATCACCCTACTTTTTTAAAAATAAAAAACCACCCGACTTATTAAATACACCCCATGAAAAACATTAAAATGATAAAATTTTGTAAATCCACCCTTAAATACCAAAAATAATCATATCCATTTAAATATTTATAACGTTTTTCTCTCTTTTTTTCCCCGAATTTATTTAAATTATTAAATTAAATCAATTTTATCATTTCATTAATATAATGTTGTAAATTGTCTACCAAACAGTTCATAATATTTTCATTAGATACAAACATGATGAATTCTTTTAATTTAAATTTACAAAAGTTAAAATGAAACTTAACATATTTTTTCTTCCAAAGTTCTTTCTATGATATTTCTTGTTGTTTTAAATGTGTTGTTAATCAATTTAAACATGCATTGTACAATCAATTTTTTCACTATCATGCAATCAAAATATCAAGCCGAGATGATTTTGTTCTTAAGAACTTATTAGCCCAGCCTCGGTGCTCTACATATTCTTTGTGGGTAACGTTCTCTCAGGATTACTTAGTTGTTTCTTATAGAATGAGCACTCATTTCTCCAAGAATTTGAACAAGGTAAAAATAGTTAAAACTCTCTTGGTTATGAAAACTTTGGACATCCTAATATGCCTAAGACTTGTATGAAAATTTATAAAGAAAATTCAATGAAAAAAATGAGAATCCAAGGCCTTATTTATTGACATGGAAGGTTATCTTTGAAAATGTATGTTGGAGTTCTACGGTCCCGAGGATCGAATAATCAAGCATAAAACATGTATGAATACAATCGAGGAAGTTGCGGAATACTTACATCGAGCAGTTGAGCGATGTGGTGGACAACAAAAATTTCTTTTCTGCTCCTCCAAGGCTCGACAGTGGGCTGATTTGGTGTCCTCCAAATTCGGTTTTGGTCCTCCATGAAAGCTCCAAGCTTTGTGATGAAATCCCATGCTCACGGGTGGGTTTCCCTATCACCTTCGCAAGACCCAAATGTGTGCTAGCACCTTTGATTTTTGCAACAAAAATCAATCTATTTCTTCTCCATGGCTCTCGGCATTTTGGGCAGAAACCAGTAGAAGAACAGCCCTTGTGGGCGTGAGAGAGGGAAGAAAAAATGAGAGAGATGTGTGTTGGTTTTCCAAAAATGTGTATTAGATATTTGTTTTCAAAAAATACTAAACATATACAATTTGCTTTTTCCAAAAAGTCAAGCCATTAAGGCTCCAACCACTCACATCACTATTCACATCACTCAATCAATCAAGTGACAAGTTGTCACATCACTCAAAGTGACTAATGATTTGACGCTTGATGCGATTAGCGATTTGACGCTTGATTTGACTTGCGTGCTGCACTCGAATTCGAAATGCGAATGCGCTCGCAAACAATCCCGGGCTCAGGTTCGCTAATTCCAAATTAATGAATTTTCCGTTGCGACGTAATTAAGCGATTATGCTTAGCGAAATCACTATTCACGTCGCTAACGAATTAATTCTAAATTAACTCGTTCACCCGAATTAAAATCCAAGTTTAATTCGGCGTCGAAATCCAATTTCGTATAATATATCGAATATATTATTTTATCGATTAATTCAAAATTAATCGTTATCTCTCTTTAATTGATATTTTATCACAGATAAAATATCTCCCTAATTAATCCCAGATTAATTTTCTCTCTCGTCTTATTAATCCCAGATTAATGAAGTGCGAGTCATAAGTCATCGGTGAATCTTCGGGAAACGACCAATGAGATCCCCGGATATGTTGGCAGTAAATTCGGTCGTCGAACTATCTGAACACGTAAGTACCTAGTACTACGCTTTTACCGATTTACAAGACAAGGTTGGCTTCTAGCAAAGCGCCATGTCTACCCAATTTTCCAGAAACATGCTTACAGGAATAAGCGATCTATATCAGGCGTAGTATACGTAGTATTGCGTATTTCGATCCAGTATCGGATGATCACATACAAGGCCTGGGGCTGGTACAGTGTCTGCCCCGTACGAAGCATATATCAGATCACTAGCAACTAGTCTCTTTATTATCGGATAATCATGACCAAGTCATATTATCCCGATGGTTGCATCCCTTAGAGAACCAGTTTTGTATCCCTGTGCGATCATCATCTCCATATGACTGGAGTGATACTTCCGTCTTGACATCACACACAACACACTACGATTATCAATATACCCAGCAGAGGCGTACACAGAACTTGTTAAAGCCCTGGACGACCAAAACCAAAGTATATTGATTGTCGCAAGTATTAGCGGTGCAAGTCTCAGGTTAAGACCAAATACACCTACCCTGATTTCGGACTTCCATAGACACATAGTCATACTACCAATGGAATTCTGAGGGGGTCTATCCAGAGCGAAACTGTTTCTCGTACCATCGGTAAACACAACCTCCTATTACACTTGCATGAGTATCCTATACCCAAATATATGAGAATTATGATGTTGTGCCCTCACAACTCGCACAAGTGTAATACTAATCTTTTACGCATTATCGATGTCCAATCTCGATAATACTCTGACTAGGGATATTTAATGATTTATCCTTCGTGGGTTGATACTGTCTCATATCATCTCAATCTAGGAACAAATCATAGGGACCTCCTATCATTTATACATCTACATTATCTAATCACAAATGATAAAAGTGCAATCTCCTTTGTCACATAGTTAATTTGTACAACAACACCATGATCTGTACAAATAGTGACGCTATGGGTCATAATTGTCCAACAATCTCCCACTTGGCCTATAGCCAGTCACTCGAGTGTCCTACACCCGAACTATGTACGGTTCGCTCAAACTGCTGAGAAATTACTTTCGTCAGCGGATTTGCATGATTATCATCTGATGCGATTTATTCGATCATCACATCGCTACGATGTATGATCCAAACGAATCAGATGAATATGAAGTATGTATCTGGATCGTTGATGAGACCATTAATTCTTTAGCCTGTGCTGTAGCCTAGCTCAGCTGCTAATCAGAACTATATCTAATCTAATTAGATTTATTATCGACCCAGAAGGCTTCTATTG
Organism: Zanthoxylum bungeanum; assembly: GCA_019454045.1. Lineage (NCBI taxonomy): Eukaryota > Viridiplantae > Streptophyta > Magnoliopsida > Sapindales > Rutaceae > Zanthoxylum > Zanthoxylum bungeanum. The sequence continues at coordinate 79,603 of SKCR01036142.1, forward strand.
CTGCCTCAGCTACAGCAATAACCCGCATTTATTGTTTATTCAGTAACAGTATCTTGCTTGGAAGATTTCCAGCTCGCTGTTCTGTTATTCAAATTGTATAGTACCGTTTGCGACTTGCAGTCATTTTTATCGATTTGGAAACTTGCTACAGTGATCCCAGTCACTTCAAGTTCTCCATCTCCATAGTATAAGACATCATCCTTAGTTCTCTAAGATACTAACGGATGTTCTTAATATCAATCCAGTGACTATCACTTGGATTGGCCCGATTTGTGAATTAATATGCTCAAAACGTATGAGACATCAGGTCGTGTACATTTTTCAATGTACGAGTTCTCGGAGAGTTTTAACAACTTTTCGATCTATCCCATTAGATCTTTATTCCTAGAATAAAAGTTATTTCCCCAAGAAATCTACGGAGAATTTTCTCGAAAGCCAAGCTTTCGCCGATTATATATTGGGAATATCATTTCCAAGAAATGACATATTATCATTATTTATAGGACATTATTGTCAGTGCGCTCCCACTAACCTCCTTATATACACAAGAATCATTTCATTTTGAATTAAATCATAAACTATTATGATTACATCAAAGCGATAATTCCAAGAATCTAATGCTTGCTTCAATCCAAACATGGATCGAATAACCTGCAAACCTTGTTTGCTAGTTTGTTACGATAAAATCGTGAGGATGTTGTAAACATCCTCCAAAAGGTTTCCGTTTAAGGAAAGCGATTTTGCCGTTAAGCTGTCATATTTCATAAATGAAACATGCAGCATCAGCAAACATTATCCAAATGGATTTACTGTGGCAACAGGTAAAAGGTTTCGTTGTAATAGACACAATGTTGATAACGATACCTTTCCGCTAAAAGCCTAGCTTTATATGTTGTTATGTTTCCATCCA